>APFE030208265.1:116107-235947 GCA_000404065.3 Pinus taeda
GCATGTATTCATAGTATTTTATAATTCGCTTTTATCGAGAGCACGATATGTGATAATTAAATCACATCGAAATATTTCAATGGATTTTTTTGGATGCTTCCCTATGAATCAACGATATGTGATTGCGATAGCCTTATCACATCACAAGATTTCAATGAAACGCTATAAGTCATCCCTTGGGATATATGATGTGCGTGAGGCGATAGTTTTATCACATCGTATTTATAAATGGATTACTTTGATAAAACTTTGCAATGAGGGTTTTATTATGACTCTAATAGCATCGCACTTTTCTAAATGGATGTTCATGGGTTCTAAAGAATTGCGATTTGCGAGGAGCAGTCCTAAATACTCATAAAGCAATTTTTTATATGACTTTTATTTTATTTTACTCAAAAGTTTTGTTTCTTTTATTCATGTTCTAAAGGGGACCCAATTCTTATTTGGTATTATAAGGATAAGATTTAAAAATTGAAATGGGGGGGTTGTTGTATAGCACATCACTACCCTAAATTAACTGCCCAGGTTTCTAAAAGTGGTAGGTAATTTCTAGTAGTTATGAGAGGAATGAGGAAGTGGTACCAAAATTATTAGAGGTATGGGCTATGTACCCGCCTTTCTTTAGACTTCTAATTTCCCACACAATCCATCAAGGAAAAAATCTAAAGGAGAAAGGAAGCAGGGAAGGGAACAAAGGAAAAAATTCAATGGGGATAGGTGACAAAAGAGTAGAGTAGAAAATATAGATAGATAGATGAGAGGAGCCTCTCATGTGGACCCAAAACACTTTTCTTGATTTCATTCTCCCTAGTTTTGTGAGAGAGGTCAATGTTAGAGTATTTAACTTAGCTAGAGGTCCAACTATAATTGCTAAGGAATTTGTCTAAGTTGTGCACAAAATCACAAAAGGGAGGCACTGGGGAACTATTGGCTTAGTGATGGGCTCACTCCATGTTTTATAAACCAAATGTAGCCAATTATCAATAAATATTGTTGAAAGCATGGACAAAAGTGAAAAAGGGAAGCACTGAGGGAATATTAACTTATAGAAGGGTTCTGTTTGTGTTTTGCAGGCCCATTGTGGCCAAATTATGAATGAGAACAAACCATAGCTCAAAAGGTTAAAAAAAATCATGAAAATTTATGTGTGGATGAAGGAGAATGGCCTTCATTCTTACACCACCAATAACCTGGGAGATTATTTCCCTTTGGGGTGCCATATGTGCAAAGAAGTTGAGAAACTACCCACAATAGCTAGGTAGACTTTGGGCTTTGTGGGATTATAAGAGAATTAAGGAATTTGACTTGATGAAGGAGAATGGACTTCATGAATCCAACCTTGACTTGATGAAGGAGAATGGACTTCATGAATCCAACCTATAATACTAAGTGAGAACTTCCTTCATGGCTTCTTGGTTTGGCATGGGGTTGGCCAATTGTAAGAAAGACTACAATGCATTTGAGCCTATGGTGGGGTGGAACATACCTCACCCTTCATCAGTTGCAAACAACTAATGATTTGGATCAGATAGGTCCTAGTGGACTTCATATCTATAATGTAAATAATGTTAATGAGAAAGAAATGGTGATTTATGAAATGTGTATATTTATGTGCTTATTGGTGGGATGACAATAAGGTCTATATGATGTCTATTTATCATGTGAATTAGTATATTTGGTTGTAATGGTTCTATAGTATTCATATGCCTGCTAGTCAATATTTAGTATGATATTATGATATTCTTTCCATGATTATGGTAAGGGATGAAATGGATCACTTAAGCATGGGGTTGATCAAATTTTAATCAAGGTTATAACTAATGTCCATGGTTTGGTTTTAGATATATTGAAGAATCCATAAGTCTGTTGAAGTGATCAGAGGGTCTTGTGGATGATATGGACTTAGAGGCAAGGGTAATATCCTTGATTACAAAAGGGAGAGTAAGGGGAAAAGAGTCTTCTCAGAACATCTAATAGAAAGTATTGAAGAACTTTGGAGTTGGTGGAAGTCTACTAAAAATTTGAAGAAAAACTTGTTAAATGGCTAAGGGAAAAAGTATTCATATTCCTTCATTGCTAGTGAGGACCTTTATAATATCAAGAAATATTCTTGGTAGCTCATGTTATTGTCAAAGTCCCTTTCTAATCCTTGGAAAAAGTTGATAAATTCTCTTTATGAGCCTAATTTGCTAGCCTTCTTTTCCTTAGAGGAAATTTGGGGATTGAACCCCCTATTAGTTTCAGATGATATATAAATTTGGGGACTGGGTATCGAAGGATTCCAAAATTTGGAGTTTGAAGATCTTTAGCTTATGACCCTAATCACATGGTTAGAATGATTTGTAAGAGCTAGAAAAAATCGTTGCTATTGGGTATCATCCTGTCGACTATCAACGTTTAGGAGATTCTGATGGAAACTATCAAGAAAATTCTTGATACTAATAGATCCCATGTTACTTTTTGGTTGAAGGAGACATAAGGTTTGAGAATTATCAATCGACGAACCAAGTTCCAAACTCTATCAGGGTTTTAATGTTGGGAACACTTCAACAACTACTAAGTACAAGCACCATATGTAAGTAGAACTCGGAAACACCCATCGAATAACAAAAAATTCCTCATAGGTATTGAAAAGGTATTAGGACATTCGATATTAGTTTATCATCTATCAGGTGTTGGTACATTAGGGATCAAAATGTTAGGTGAACAAAGGTGTAGGATGCCAAGGCAACCCCTAATAAAAATCGAACCTTAAATATTAATCAACAAGAAGTCGGTTTACATCAATTCATGGATGATTGAGATTGGGATTGGATATTGGGAAGATCGAGACCCAACCATTGGGGTTTCCTCTCAATATAAGTGAAGCTCAATCATGATTCTCATGCGGTGAGTTGAAATATCACGATGATATGGCACAAACGCACAAATTAGAGATGTGGCATGCTGATGGGGTGTTGATGTGGATGGATGATGTGTCATGATGATGTAGCATCTATCTTCCTCTCACTCCCTTGTGCTATCTTGGGTTGTGGAAGGTTTTACTTGATGATTTTTTGCTGACCTCCATAGCCTGTCCTAAAGATTAGGCTATAAAAAAATATTCATTTTCAAAATTTGCATAATTATAAACTAATATCATCATCACATCCAAATTGGTGAGATATTTTCAGTGATATAAATTTCACCTCAATCCGAGTCATGGATTGGAAGTTATGCCCGAGTGAAGTTTTACCATTTATAAAGTAACAAGTCAGCTTTGGGTTGCCATGTGCACCCGCATGACCTCTACCTAGCATGCATGGCATGACCAAGTCACCATCGAGGGGTTCACAAAGCACCCACAAGGTTGTAGGTTGGGTTTCTCTCATTCATTGAAATGTCAACTTAAGCATTGACCAAAGGCAGAGACCCATTGCCCGTAGTGGAGTCCATGGGGGTAAGTCATATTGACCCTGGGTCTCATGACCACTCCCTGTTCTTAAATTATTGATAGTCTAGTGGCCCAAAGGCCCATAGACTCAATGGGTCTACAAGACCCACATTACCTCAGACCAACTTCTCTACTTGTTATTTCACTTAAAACATTTGGGAGCCCGATGGTCCAGTGGTGGGGTTTTGTCAGGTAGAGTTCCACTAGCAGATTGACCATCTTCATTCTTTTCCATCCGTTCACTTTGGGGGCCTGGTGGCCCAATGGCCAAGAGCCCATTAGGCCCACTCCCAACCCATTTCAACATCAGGACCTATCAACTTGGTCCCAAGTTTCCTTGATCCAATACTTTAAAATCTTGAAGGTCTGAAGTCAGGCGATCCCACTCTAGTCCACACCATATCAGATCAGGTAATGATCGAACGTGAGTAAGTTTAATTCATTTTATTTTCCTGAAGTCCAAACTCCCATTTAGTTTACCCTTAGCCCTTTTTGCCCATGGGTTCTATCAGCATGTTCTCAACCATATTCATACAAATACCGTACAAGCTCGAAGACCAAGTGCCAAAGGTTTGGTTCTTGGTCTGTTAGGGTTTGAGGCCATGTACTTTTAAACCTTGAATTTTAATACATGAGGACAATAAGAGGGGGGAATTAGAATCCCCAATTCTTAGCATAAAATTTCTTATGGCTAGAATCACAACCTTTGCAATGCTTCACCTATTTGGCGATGAACATGGGCCCAAATCACTCTTAGTTCAAAATTTTAAGAGAAAGGACATGGTCTCAAAATACAATCTACACAGCTTGTAGGTTAATTAATAAAATCATGATAGACAATCCAAACTCACTTCAAGTTCCTCAAGGTCCTCAATTGACCACTTAATTATTCATAATTAAAAACATGAGGCTATAAACTTGATACAAAGATAATTATGGTCTTATTCAATTCAATGCATGCCAAATATCTAGAATTCATAAATAGAACACAAACCCCATAATTCAAGTACATAATATGTACAACACATTTAAGATATTTGTTTATCACTCAACATATAAGATAATTTGTACGTCTTGAATTTTACAACATAATCAATAACATTAAACATTCAAATAGTCATGGCCATCTCATGAAACTATTAACCTTGAATATTTAGAGATTTAATCATTCATTCATGAATCATGAAAAATATTTGTATATATCAACTTGCTATCAAAATTAAGCATAACTCATTATTTAGGAACCAAATGAGAATAAACCATTCTACCTATATGAATGATTTGAATTTAGTTGGAAACTAAAGAAGGGACTCCCACTCTCCACCCAACTGTAGGCCAGCTACATGGAAATCTATCTTATAGATAACTACCCCCATGTTGTATGCAGATTTTGAGGAATTGGTTGCAAAAGGGTAACACACCCATGGATTGATCAAGCTCTTAGGAGCTTCAAAACATAGTGCTTCACCAAAATTTCATAGGAGTGTGTTTCTAAGCTCTATAGGATTGATTTCACTTTTGTAGGTGGTTTAACTATTAATTTACAAGCACTAGTGGTTTCACATCCAACCAAGCACCCGATAATCAAGTTCTTTAACAAAAAATAGGTGATCCCTAATGTTTTCATAGCCTATCAACAGGCACCCAAGGGTTGGGTGGTTCAAACAACAAATACGCAAGAACTTACTAATTCAGTGGTTTAATAACGAATGGGAAAGAAATAGTGATTTCACAATCAACAACAAGCACCCATTGATCAAGTGGTTTAACAATACATGAACAAGTCCTAGTACTTTCATAGTTGTTCGCAAGCACCCAATGATAATGTGGTTTAACAATATATGAGAAAGTATTATTAGTTTCACAACCCACCGAAAGCACCTAATTATTGAATTTGATCTTTGTTCTCCTTTTTGGTAACACATTATTAAAAAAAAGAAACAATTAGTGATTATAACACAGGTAGAGAATTCCCAAAGCATCTTCCTCCACTGAGTAAAAAACTTCATCACAAAAATTCAAGAGATTGAAAAACCCCCAATTCAATGTTGCGTTGTATATATAAGGGCCACACTTTTGTGTCCCTTGGCACAACCAAGAGAGAAGTGCTTGGCTCCACAATGCCTTATCTTCAAGTACGAGAGGGGGGGAATCAGGATGGGCACCACCCAACCGATCTGTCTCTTCACAATATAATTGTCGATGGGGGTCTGCCGACTCCCAATAGTCCCAGTTGCATCTCATTAAAAACTTTGTAAAAAATAGTTTTTCCTAGCCACAAGGGTTCTAACGTTAAATTCAATAGGATATTGGTATAACCTTTCCAATTTAAGAAGCTCGAGGGTTAGCTCAACTAGTCGAATCCCTGTTTTTAAAGTACCTTGCCGATCGGGAGGTCATAGGGTCAATTCTCCTCGACGCCCTTGGGGTTAGGCTCAACTAGTAGGTTGCGGGACTTGATCCCCTTCGGGGTTGATCAACTCAGTTCTTTCCTATGGGAAAAAAAACCTTTTCAATTTAAGTCGTTGAAACCAAAAATCTTCCCTCATGCTCTGATCCATCATCCTCCCTTTTCTGTAATGAGTTCAATAATAAATTCCAACTGCTAAAATAGATTTATTTCCAACAATAGTTATCATGATAGATTTATAGTTACACAAAATATTTACAAATGCAATAGTCAATGTAAGGGGTGTTACAAACCCCGCCCCTTAAAGGAACACCATACCCAATGTTCTACACACAGCAAAAGACAAAAAAAAATATGAGCTTCATAGATAAAACACTTTTACATCCATTTTCATATTAAACAAAAATGGGCACAACACTCTCATTTGATGTACATGCTCCTAGGTTGCTTCATCTGGACCAAAGCGATTCCATTGCACCTTGACCTACTCTTTTACTCAATTTTGGAGCATGGTTTGCCTCCAGTCTAGGATGCATAGTGGTTATCTTTGGGACTCTCCCTCAGATTCCATCGGTATCAAAAACCAATCAATCACATGATTAGTGTCATGTACATATTTTATAAGCAAGGATATGTGAAATACATCATGTGCCTTTATGGTGAGTGGTAATGCTAGTATATAATCCACTATCCCTACTCCAAAATTTGAAATGGTCCGAAAAATATAGGTGTTGACTTAGCACAAGATCCCACTTTTAGTGAAATCCTCCTTGGTTTAATGCAGAGATACACATGATCTCCCAGTTGAAATTCTTTATTTATTCTCTATATATTTGTGTAGCTCTCCTTTCTATCCTGGGTTGATTTTAGTTTCTGTTTTATGCTAATAACCTTCTACTACACTTCCTTCAACATATAAACTCCAAGAGTTACTCTGTTTACTGGGTCATCCCCACTAATGTGTGTATTACCCTTTCTGCCATACAGAGCCTCAAAGGGGCTCATCTTTATTGATTCTTTGTAATTGTTATTGTATGGAAATTCCATTGAGGGTATGAACTCTTCCCACCTTCTTGGTTGGTGCATAACATACATCCTAAACATGTCTTCTAAAAGTCTATTCTATCTCTCAATTTGTCCATCAGTTTGAGGATGGTATACTATGTTGAATGCCAGCTAAGTCCCAAAAACAACAAAAGGTGCTCTCCAAAAATGTGATGCGGACTTGGCATCCCGATCTGAGATAATAGTTAATATGAACATCTGTCTCATGAAAATATGTGTTATGTCAATGGCCTTGTGGATGGAATTGATAGGTATGAAGTGAGATTCCTTGCTAATTTTATCCATTACCACCTTGATGGCATCATGTTCCCTTGATGTCTTCGTTAATCCCATAATGAAGTCCATGTATATGAATTCCCACCTCCACTCGGGGATTAGAATCAGGTTCAACATTCTTACTAGGTGTATGCATTCCACTTAACCCATTGACATTCCAAACACCTGACAATTATTCAACAAACTATTTTTTCATACCTGGCCAATAATACCTCTTCTTCATGGATGTTATCATTTTTTGATAATTGGGATCACCTAAATAAAGTATTTTGTGAGCTTTTATAAGATGAGCTTATTCAAGTCACCCATGTAAGGTATATACCACCTATCCTTGAATTTCAACATTCCATCATTTGTGAGCATGTAGTTCTTACTCATTGGCACTTCTAGCTCTTTCTGCAGGAAATCCTTCACATATTGGATTTTTTTGTCTTATACCAGTCCTTCCTTGATATTTTCCTTGATGTTAAATTCACATGAACTCATGGATGTCAAGTGAGCCACTTGCAGACTTTCGCTAAGTGCGTCTTCCACCTTGTTCTCTTTACCCTTGATATGATTGAACTTGAAATCAAATTCACTTATGAGGTATAACCATTTGGAATGAATTGCATTTGATTTATATTGTTCAAAAAATAATTTCAACCCTCCATGGTTTGACATCAACACAGATTTCCTTCCAGGAAAATAATGTCTCCACATTTTTAGTGCATGCATAATTGTTGCGAGCTCTAGGTCACGGGTGACATAGTTTCTTTCGTGCTCATTTAATTTTCTTGATTCATAATAGATTACATTCCCTTATTTCATTAGTACTCCACCTAGGTCTTCTTTGCAGTAATTTGTGCAAACTAGGAAATATTTCTGTAGATAAACTATCTTTAAG
Source organism: Pinus taeda (assembly GCA_000404065.3). Taxonomy (NCBI): domain Eukaryota; kingdom Viridiplantae; phylum Streptophyta; class Pinopsida; order Pinales; family Pinaceae; genus Pinus; species Pinus taeda. Next base: position 124,178 of record APFE030208265.1, read on the forward strand.
ATTGGGGCGTGAGTAAGAAAATGCTTGAGTTGTTTAATGTTGGTTTCTCACTCTGATGTCCATTAAAATTTTACCCCTTTACTTTCTAGGGTTGTGGTTGGATACCTAATATTTTAAAAGTCTCATATTAACCAGTAGTATTATTTGGCCAATCCCATAAAAGATCTAACTTCTGTGACATTTATGGTAGTGGGCCACTCCATGATGGCCTTCATCTTCTCAGGGTCCACAATGACACCTTCCTTTGATATTATGTGCCCTAAATACTAAACTTGTGACTTAAATAATTCACATTTACTAAGTTTAGCATACAATTTGTGTTCCCTCAACAATTGTAATATTGTATTCAAGTGCTCCTCAATTTCTTCTCCAGTTTTCGAGTAAATTAGAATTTCATCTACAACCACTAGCACAAATTTTTCCAAGTATTGGCTAAACACATTATTCATCAAGCACATAAATGTGGCTAGAGAATTTGTAAGTCCAAATGGCACCACCATGAAATTGTAGTGCATGTATCTTTTCCTAAACATAGCCTAATGGATATCTTCATCCTTAATCCTGACTTCATGATAGCCAAATATTGAATTAATTTTAGAAAACACGGTGGATCCTCTCAGCTAGTCAAATAAATCATCGATTATTTGTAATGGCTATTTATTCTTTATTATTTCTTTATTCAGTTGTCAGTAATCAATACATAGTCATAATGTATCATCCTTCTTTTTCACAAATAGTGATGGCGCTCGCCAGGCTGATACGTTAGATCTAATATATCCTTTGTCCAACATCTCTTTCAACTATTATTTTAATTCCACTAGTTTGAGTGTAGTCATGTGACATGGTATATTAGAAAATGACACGGAACTAGGAATTAATTCAATAGAGAAATTGATGTCTCTCTTTGTGGTAATCCTGGTATTTCCTCCAAAAATACATCATTGTATTGTTTTAAAATGGGGTGATCCTGAAATTTAGTTTTTCAGATACCCTTTGTCACATTGGTTACCTGGATCATAAATAATTTATAAACCTTTTGACTACATTTCTTCACTTGTAATGTTGAAATCTACCTGACTGAAATAGGAATTTTCTTTCCTTGTAGTTTCTTTCCTTTGCCCTCATCATCGAGGCATTATAATGATTTTTTGTAAAATTCCACTTTGGTTATGTGGGCTCTCAGACAATCCATGCCAATTAATACATCATACAAACCTAAGGGAAGTATGTTGAGATTCACTACTGTGGGCATGTTGTTTAGTTCTACTTGGCACGATTTTACTAGCTCCGTCACTTTCTTCTTAGCTCCTATAGATAGTTGGACCAACGAACAATTGGTATGCTATTTCTTTTGCAAGGTACAATATTTTACAATTTTAGGTCTAATATAACTAAGAGTAGAGCTTGGACCAATTAAAATCAAAACTAGTCAGCTAATGACCATATCTTCCATTTTGATAACTGAGGCTTGATGATCTGCTTGCCAGCTATCCAATGTTGTGTAATTTTGAGGCATACTTTGGGCCAGATCATTCACTATTTTTGTTTCTTGTATGTTGTACAACCTTTTATCATTTTGTTGCTATCAGTGAGGGAAATCCTTTTGTATGTGGTTTTCTCCATAGATCCAACACTAAAATGGTACTTTCATAAACCCCTCAACCTCTTCTCTTGCTAGTTTAGAAGGTTGATCCTTTTTAGTAGTTGGAAACATTTATTGAATTCACCTTTGGTAGTAGTAGTGAATCTACCTCCTTTCCCCGCCTACCTATGCCCTTAGGGTTTTGATCCTTTTTTTCCAATTAGTCTGGGTCTTAGTCTTATGTGTAGATTGATCATAACCATATTTAGCTTTCTAGATAGTGCCTTCTAATGTTCTATGTTCATCAAATTCAATAATGTCTCTATATGCTTGTGGAAACCCACTAAGGTACCTTTGAATATTTACTTTTTCATCCTTGATGTACGACACATACCTCAGTAGTTCCAAAAATCCATTTTTGTATTCATTGGCAGTAAGCTACCCTACCTTATGCTAGTGGAATTCCTTAATGCTTTCGTCATAGTACCATGTACTTCTCTTAGAAATAATTTTCAAACTTTTTCCATGACAACTCCTTCTCCCTAATGTTCTTGACATTCTTCAAACACTCCTACCATACATCATATTTTCCTTTTAAGCTAAAAATGCATACCCTGGTATTCATGTTTTTAGAGTAGTCATATACTTTAAAGTATTTATTCATCCCCAACAACCAATAGTTTCCCTCTTTAGGATTCTTATTATCTCCTTCAAAGGTGGGGGTTTTCCTTTCTTAAGATACTCCAGCCTTAAGCCTTTCTCACTCCTTATTTTTCGATAGTGTCTTTCAGTTGCAACACTAGACAAGTGGTTATGTCTGTTTGATTCTCTTTTCAGACTATTGAATGGAGTTTCTCCTCTCACAGTGTCTTCGTTGGCTTGCTTGTGCCTTTTTCTTTACTCATTGCATTCTTCCCTTATACTTTATTAGCTTCAAATTTGTGCTTCCTTGTCTCAGATGTGCTTTGCTTGGATTTGTCTTTGCCCAGCTAGTTGTTGAAATATGTAACTAGGTTTGATCGTCATAATGACATATATAATCATGATTTTATATATTTAATGAAATGAGAAAAAATAATTTATTATTTTTGACCTTGAGGCATGGGTTTCATGCTCAATAAAATTTATTTTTAGTTCAAGCTCTCATTGTGAGCTCTTAGTGCCTGTCATTTGAGTCTACAAGTCATTAAGGTCATTGTCATGAATGAAAGACCCATTTGGGCATGTTACATATTGTAAGAAAAATTATTTGAGTCAAAGTCAATTCAAGGGACCCTCCAAGACCTTGTAAATGTGCTACAATTAATTTGGCCTATCAAAAGATAATGTCGGCCTAGAGATGAAGTCAAGTCGGTCACAAAGCATGGGAGAGAATCCTATATATAGGAGAACTCAGCCTCACTCAAGACACCATTCATAAAGCAAGAAAATCAAGGACAAAAGTGTGAATAGGAAGTCTCTTGGATAAGCGAAGAAGAGGAGAGAAAAGACTAAATAGTTTTGGACCATTTTCTGTTCACACGTGTGAGGGAACTAGGGCTTATCTCACTGCAACAAATCCAACTTACAATCATCTCAAAGGAGCCAAAACAATACAAGGAAAGAATTTATCTTGAAGGCAGAAGTCACAAAGAAGCTAGCTCAAGCCAAGAGAAGGAGAAGGAGGGCTAAAGTTGCCATAATTTTGTCATACATGGGAAAAGTGCAATCAATTGCAGAAGGCTGAGAATTGTAGGAAGGAAGGCCGAAACTTTCAGACTATGGTTGCAGGGCTGAGGGGTAAGAACAAAGGAGAGATTGCAACAACATCAAGAAAAATTTTACTTTTACTTGAAGCAAGGATTGACTTGGTCTTGGAGGGGTTGTTGATCAAGGGTCTAGGTCTTGGAATTCGTCAATTGAATATTCTATAAAAAGAAGAATTCTTGTGGGTTTTCCTCTCAAGGTTGGAGAGGTTTTGGCCCTTGTTGATTGCCTACACCTTGTGTCCTTTGTCTCATTTTTATTTATGATTTGATAGTTGTTTGATGATAGATAACACTAATAATAAACAAGATAAAGAAGAAGCTAAGTAAGTGAAGTAAAAATATAACACAAGCAGATATCAAGAAAGAGAAGTCATCTACTTTGTTGGCCCTAGATTTCTCAACATGGTATCACAGCTAAGGTGACAAGTCAAGTAAGGGAAGCTCAACAAAAGATATTCAAGGACTAAAGTTCGAAAATATCATCAAATCCATCAATCATCAAGAAGAGAAAAAGGGAGACCAAAGAGATAAGGATTAATTTTTTGAGGTATAGCTCCTCTCACTTATGGAGAAACTAGGACATCCTCCACTAAACTAGCACCAAATTACAATCAAGAGTCGATGTATTAAAGAAAAGAAGTCAACCATCTTTTAAAGACCATAATTCATTGCAAGGAGGAGCCAAATTTTGGATTATTGACACCATTACATGAATTCAATACTACAACAACCACAAATATGAGAACTTAAATATCCTTGCTCAAAGTTGATGAAGGAAACTCCAAAAGGAAGCATCAATCCAAAATTCACAAGGATCCCAAAACTTGATTTGGGCATACTTAGATCAGATACTCCTTTGTAAAACTTGGATTCATAAACCATATCACCCTTCGAACATACATATGGTTGCTCTCTGTCAAAAATTTAAATTTTGTAAAAGGTTGAAGAACAAATATCTCTATCTCTGTGATAACATAGACCTCGTCTTCAAGACATGTCCTTATGACATTGCTACTCTACTTCACTTACAAATTCAAAACCTGTGGTGACTAATTTCATGTGGCACAAAAGATGTAGTAACCTATCTCATGTATATTTTTCTTCGAAAAACGATCAATCAAAGGAATACCATGGAAGGATCTAACTTCTGAAAGGGATTCATTCAAGATGAAGAAATTTGAAATAACTAAGGAAGCAGACTTGAAGTAATCTAGTCATCAAGCAAATGATGAAATTGTACCTTCAATAGAGGTTTCTTGAGAAACATTGTTACTACCAATTTTGCATGAAGACTTGTGAAGTTGTAGGGAAATCGATCTAAGGTCAAGGATTATGTGGAAATAATATACTTGAATGAAGATGAGTACAATGAAGAATAAATCACAACCGAAAGCATATCAATGAAGATGGCATCGATAATTGCAGGTCATCACGACAAAGGTAAGTAACCATAAGGTATGTATGGTATATTTTATGTTGAAAATATTATTCTAGGGTTAGTTGTAAATCCAAGGAAATAATGAACCCTTACATGACATAAAGAGGGAATATATTTTGACCTAGGGTTTTAACTTTAGAATCCCTAGGATGACCTCGTGATTTCATGAAAAACCCTATAAATAATATTGGCATCAAGTTTTGGTATCGTATTCTTCGCTAGGGGTACTTGTTAAACAATATTGCAAGTACAAAGAGTAAAGATGGATGGGTTGATCCTTTGAGAAGCATGATACTATTCATTATGGTAGAAATATGGATAGAAAGGAGAAGTAGAAGATGTAAGGTCTCTGATATGTAGGGTGCATTATAATAGCATACAATAGCTCATGTCATCAATTCAAAGTAGTTGGAAAGATAGCTTAAATAAAAGTTTGCAGACATGAGGAAGTAGCTCTTGCAAACCTCATTGGAATCACAAGTAGCACTTATGGGTAAAAGGAAGTCATCTAGTGTAGAGCTCATCATACTTCATTCAAAAGGGATCATTTGCAGGATGAGGATGAATAAGATCCTCTTTTGGAATATATATTTATTAGAAGAAGCAAGTGTCTTGCCGAGAATTCCACCTTGTATGGAATTCATGGGATGATGTTGTGATGATAAAGAAATGAAGTAGGTCAAGATGATTGAAGAACTATCAATCAAGGAAGATGTCAAAATAAATTTGGATGACCAAAAAGGAATAAAATAGGTATGTATGCATATGTTCAATAAGTCAAGTCATGTAATTATATAGTTGCATATAGTAAGGATGCATGCTCTACCTCATGAGCATGATCCAGGGAAAAGGATCTCTTTCATTAAAATGATGCATGAAGTCATAGTTCACATATTAACTAGATGAAATCAACATAATATGTCCTCATATGGAATATGAGGTGGTTGATAGAGATGAAGGAACTATGATTGGAAGTTCTTGGGAAGCAATATGTGAATAAAGAGAAAAGAAGAGATCATGAAAGATGCAACTATGGAAAAGGAAATCAACATCCAACGACTAGAAGAATTGACTATGATATCTCCATGGGAAAGATATGAAGCCTTAATGTCGTCTGGAAAGAATGGAGCCCCTTGACATTTAATATCTTAGAGATGTTTCAATATATATACGTGAAAGATGTTGATGTTACAACAAGAAAAGGTCATGATGAAGGCCCATCACAAAAGTTAATTTTGATTTGATGTTCATTTCTGATTTTTGAATAATATTTGGATGGGCTAATACAGGGATACCTAAGAGAAGTGTGGATGTCATCTAAAGTTGGTACTCATGTGGAAGGATGGAAGATCGTGAAGAAGACATGATGTGAAAAAGGTAGTTATATGATGAAAATCCAGATATAGTCCAATGGATCACTCTCTGGTGAAAGGAATGATCACATGACTATCCTGATTCAGGAAGGAAAGTGATGGATGGAATATGCCCTACGTAGAAGTCCCAAATATCAAGAATCCATAATATTAAAAATTAAATTCATGACATTGAATTAAGGAGCGCTACAAGCAGCTGAAGATCCCATGATCTCCACCAATGAAGAAAGAATTGTTGTTGGAAACAGGTCCCTAGTTAAGAGGGATCCTGGAAGCAAGTTTCTAATTAAGAAGAAACTTGGAAGCAATTCCATAAGCAAAGAGGGAGCTTGAACAATTCCCTAGTTAAGAGGGATCTTGGGTACATTCCTTTTATATGAATGGGTACATTCCTTCATAGGAATGAGTATATCCTCCCTAGTTGAGAAGGAGAGATAGACATTTCATTCTTGTCTTCACTTTGGAAGAAATAATGGAGGATTAGGTAAGCATCTGGGATCTGATAGTCTTTGAGGATGTGGTAGGGAATCCAAGATAAGAGTAGTCATAGAGGATCGATATTCTTTGAGGACTAGGAATCCAAGATAAGAATAGTCTTGGAAGGACATACCCAATGAACACCCGAGTGGGGTATGTTCATTGAGAGACAATGATGAAGGTGTCTATAAATCATTTGTCTCACTAGCATTGTTCTCTAATATTGTGGAGATATAGAGTTGTTAGTTATTTCCTTGCTATGTGACAATGTTGGATGATACGGTTCTAAATAGATGGGTTACCAATCTAACTCTTCTTATGAAAATTCTTCATATTGAGAATGTCTAAGTACCTTGTATGGATTATGCATACATCCCTAGTTAAGAGGGAGTGTTGAAATATGGAACTAAGTTCGGTATTCATAATGACATATGTAATCATGATTTTATGTATTTAATGAAATGAGAAAATTAAATTTATTATTGTTGACCTTGAGGCATGGGTTTCATGCCCAAGAAAATTTATTTTTAGGTCAAGATCCCATTGTGAGCTCTTAGGGCTTTTCATTTGAGTCTACAAGTCATTAAGTTCATTGTAATGTATGAAAGACGCATTTGGGCATGTTACATATTGTAAGAAAAATTATTTGAGTCAAAGTCAAATCAAAGGACCCTCCAAGACCTTGTTAATGTGTTACAATCAAGACGTCCTATCAAAAGATCATGTTGGCCTTGAGATGAAGTCAATTCGGCCTCAAAGCATGGGAGAGAAGCCCATATATAGGATAACTTGCCTCACTCAAGACACCATTCATCAAGCAAGCAAATAAAGGACAAATGTGTCAATAATAAGTCTCTTGGATAAGAGAAGAAGAGGAGAGAAAAGACCAAATAGTTTTGGATTTGTTTTTGACCATTTTTTGTTTGCACGTGCAAGGGGACTAGGGCTTATCTCACTGTAGCAAATCCAAAGTACAATCATCTCAAAGGATCCAAAACCAAACAAGGAAATAATCTATCTTGAAGACCGAAGTCACAAAGAAGCTATCTCAATGCAAGTGAAGGAGAAGGAGGGCTAAAGTTGCCCTAATCTTGTCACACGTGGGAAAAGTGTCGTCAACTGCAAAAGGCCAAGAATTGCAGGAAGGAAGGCCGAAAATTTCAAACTAGGGTTGTAGGGCCTAGGGGTAAGGACAAAGGAGAGATTGTAGCAATATCAATCAAAAGTTGAATTTGGCTTCAAGCAAGGATTGACTTGGTCTTGGAGGGGTTGTTGGTCAAGGATCTAGGTCTTCGAATTTGTCAATTGAAGATTCTATAAGAAGAAGAATTCTTGTGGGTTTTCCTCTCAAGGTTGGAGAGGTTTTGGCCCCGGTCGATCACCTATATCTTGTGTCCTTTGTCTCATTGTTATTTATGCTTTGATAGTTGTTTGATGATAGAGAACACTAATAATAAAGAAGAGAAATAAGAAGCTATCTAAGAGAAGTAAAAATATATCACAAGCAGTTACCAAGCAAGAGAAATCATCTACTTTGTTGCCCCTATATTTCTAAAAAATAACTAGCACCAAGATTCTGTTGTTTTTGCATTTATAATTATGCTTTACTCTTTGAAATCATAGAATTTGTTGAGAAATGGCAATAAGAAATTCCAGTTTAATTTTTCCTTGAATTAAACTCAGAATTAAAATCGAACCATAATCTCATAGCAACTTGTAAATAGTTAATTAAGTTTAATTAACTTAATTAGCTTAGGAATTTTGAGTTGGATGTCTTTCTGTAGTCATGTATATGTTCTCCCTATGTTTTAGGGGTCCAATATGAGTTTAAATTGAGTTGTAAATTAGATCATTCAATTTATTGAGTTAAGTTCAGTTAAATTAGTTCCAAATTGTTTGAGGAACTAATAGAGGACTAATAGTGAGTTGGTTCACTAGTGCTACTTTAGTTAACTGAAGATTCCCTCATGAGAAACTCATGCATGCATCATAGATTCATCCTATGTTTGGATTTCGCAGTTTTGGAAGCATGAATTCCCTTAAATATGGGCTATTCATCCTAGGAATTAAGCAAGAGATTAGGGTCTTGGAGAGTTGCGAATAGGCTAAGGATTTGGCTTGAGCTAGCTTGTGAGCTGAGAGAGTTGAGCATACTTGTGCGGAATTGTTCTAGTGAGAACAAGCTGTGTACCTTCACTCATATTTCTTATATATGCAATACAGATAACGGGGTTTTGAGTAGTGGCTTTCCCAAGATACATCTTGTGTTATGTGTCATTGATTTATCTTCTTCTTGTTCATATTGTTTTCATCAATCTATTGGCTTTCGCTAGTTGAAAGTAGAGGTAGATTCTTGTCTTTTGCTTTAGTACATTGCATGAATTGTGAATCTACAGGATTTTCTACAGAATTCACCTTTGTTTGCTTCTATTATGCTATGAAAATCCTTTCATTATCTCCTTTGAAACTTCTTAATTTAGCCTTCAAACTCGAGTGTCCATCTAGTTAAGGGAAAATTCTCCTTAGACTTATTCCCAATTGATTATCCTTCCTCATTATGTTGGGATCTATATGTGTTGTATTGCACCCTCTTGTTGCTCATTCTTGTCATTGTGGTTCGAACTTACATTGCCTTATGTGTTATTACGCACACATAAATGTTAATTAAATTTGGCATAAGTGCATCAATTCATTACCTTGGTCTATATGCATGTTGAAGTTGTTCATTAAATCATATTTCAAGTTATTAAAAAATAATAGACATAGAAGCATACTTGTAATAGTAGTACTCATATCAACTATAAATCTAAATAAAGTATGCAGATGCAATGGCTAAAATGTCATTTTAAATTATGTCTTTGAGTTTTCTTCGGGCCTAATGTTGGACCTTAGCTCTGATCACTTTGTATTACAATTCTAAACTTTATTCTTCAAGACCCATTCAGTCCAAGTGTTGAACCTGGGCTTTGATACCACTTTGTAATCCCCCCCTCTTTGTGTTATCTTGGGCTTGAAAGGTGTTACTTGATAAATTTCCTCGACCTCCATACTCTGTCATGAAGATGGGGTTACGAAAAATGCTTCATTTCAAAGTTTGTGGAATTAAAAATCGATATCATCATCACATCTATCTCAGTGAGAGATTTTCAATGATATAAATTTGACCTTGATCCAAGTCCCATATTGGAAGTTATTCCTGAATGAATTTGTACCACTTATAAAGTGCCAAGCAAATTTGGATCGCCATGTGCACCCATGTGGCCTCCACTTGACCTATATGGCATGGCCAAGTCATCATCTTAAGGTTCACAAAACACCCACAAGGTCACAGGTCGTGTTTCTCTCATGCGTTGGCATATTAACTTGAGCATTGGCCGAAAACCAAGACCCATTGCCCACAGTGGAGCCCATGGAGGTACGTCATACCAGACCTGGGTCTCATGACCACCTTCTTTTCCTAATTTCTTGAGATCACAATGCCCTAAGGCCTGTAGATTCAATGGATCCACAAAACCTACATTACCTTGTACCGACTCCTCTGCTTGTTGCTTCATTTAAAACATTTAGGAGATTGATGGTCTGGTGGCAAGTTTTTGCAGGGAATATTTTCACCAGTGGGCTAGCCATCTCCATTATTTACCATCTAATCACTTTGGGAGCCAAGTTGCCTGATGGATGAGAGCCTATTGGGCCACTCCTGATGCATTTTGGTGTCAGGATATATCAGCCTAGTCTCAGGCTACCTTGATCCAATGCTTTGAAGGCTTGAAGGTCCGAAGTCAAGCAGGCCCACTCCGGTCTACACCATATCAAACTGGGGAATGATCAATCATGACTAATTTTAAATCATTTACTTTCCCTAAAGGCCAAAGGCTGAACTTCCATTGAGTTTACCCTCGATGTTTTTTCGCCCTTGGGTTCTATTGGCTCATTCTCAGTTGTATTCATACAAATACCTCATAGGCATGAAGGTCGAGCGTCAAAGATCTGACTCTTGGTTTGTTAGGTTTTGAGGCCATGGACTTTTAAACCTCAAATTTCAATACGTGAAGACAATAAGAAGGGAGAATCATAATCCCCAATTCTCAACATAAAATTGCTTAAGGTCGGAATAATGATCTTTGCAACGCTTCGCCAATTTGGTAATGAATAGGGATCCAAATCAATCCTGATTCAAAATTTTAAGAGAAAGGACACGGTCCCAAAATACAATCTATACATTTTTTTAAGATAATTAAGAAATTTTTTATTGATAATCCAAATTCATTGAACTCTTTTAGGTTGGCATACATGTTAAGGGTCATCAATTGACCAGTTAATTATTCATAATTAAAAACATAGGGTTGTCAACTTGGTACAAAGAGAATTATGGTCCTATTCAATTCAATGCATGCCAAATATGTATAGCTCATAAATATAACACAAACCCCTTACTCTGACTACACAATATGTACAACACAGTCCATACATTTATTTATTGTTCAATATATAATATAATATGTAAGTCTTGAATTTTACAACAAAATCAATAACACTAGACATTCATATAGCCATGGGCATCACAGGGAGTTGTTAACCATGAATATTTAGAGATTTAATCATTCATTCATGAATCATACATAACATCTATCTATATTAGCTTGCTATCACAATTAAGCATAACTCATTATTAAGGAACCAATGAGCATAAACCATTCTGCTTATTTGAATGAGTTTAATTTAGTTCGAAATTGGAGAAAGGAATCCCACTCTCCACCCATTAGTAGGGTAGTTACATTGAAATATGTCTTGCAGCTAACCACCCCTAAGCCGGATCTAAAGTATGAGGAATTGATTGCACAATGGTAATACACCAATGGATTGATCAAGCTCTCAGGAGCTTCAAAACATAGGGCTTCACCCAAGTATCAGAGTGCATTACTTGGCTTAAGAGGATTGATTTCACTTTTGTAGGTGGATTAACAATAGATTGACAAGCACTATATTTTTCACATCCAACCAAGCACCTAGTAATTAGGTTGTTTAACACAAAATATGTGAACTCTAGTGGTTTAAAACCTACAACAAGCACCCAGGGGTTTGATTATTTAACAATAAATAGGCAATCACTTAGTAATCTAGTGGTTTAACAACAAATGGATGAGAAGTAGTGTTTTCATAGTCAACAAAAAACACCCAATGATCAGGTGGTTTAATAGTATATGAGAAACTAATAGTAGTTTCACAGCCCACATAGAGAACCCAATGATCAGGTGGTTTAATAGTATATGGGAAAGTACTAGTAGTTTCACAGCCCATTGCAAGCACCCAGTAATTAAATTTGATCTCTATTACTCTTACTGGTAACACAAGATTAAATAAAGGAAACAATCAACGATTTTAACATAGGTAAGAGATCCCAAAGTCTCTGCCTCCATTGATTCAAAAAATTCAACACAAAAATCCCAAAGATTGCAGGACCCCGAATTCGTTCTTGGGTTGCGTATATATAATGGACACACTTTTGTATCTCTTGGCACAACCAAGGGTGCACCGCTTCTCTGCATGGTGCCTTGCCCTCGAAATCTTGTCTCTTTAGGATATGAGAGGGGGAAATCAATGTTCAAAAGTGTAACTAGGTTCGATCTTCATAATGACATGTAATCATGATTTTATGTAATGTGATGTAAAGAAGGAAAATAAGTTTATTGTATTGCTTGATTCACGGGTTTCATGAGTAAGAGATTTTATTTTTGAGTGAAGACTCCCATTGAGAGTCTTTAGGAATTATTTTCATCTATTCGTAAAATCATAGAGTCATTGTCATGTAATGAAGTCATGTTACACTTTGTAAAAGGTAAATATTGTCTATGTAAAGTATCCTCCAAGACCTTGTCACTTATCCTCTTCAAGTTGGCCTACAAACGATGGAAGAACATGCTAGAATAAGTCGGCCTAACTACCTATGATCATGTCGGCATAAAAGACATGAGATGAAGTGTATAGATAGCCACACTCGGTCTCACTTAGAGGCAAGTAACTTGACTTGGATTCGATCAAGTAGAAGCATGAAGAAGAGGCAAACAAGTGCGGAGAAGAGGATCACAAGAGAAGTGCACAAAAGGTTTTCTTCTGGGGCAGCAAAGAAAGATTCTTCTGGGATAGCGAAGGAGCATTCTTCTAGGGCAGCGAAGAAGTATTCTTTTGGGGTCAATGAAGGAGAGTTTGTTATGGGAAAATGAAGGAGAAATTTATTATGGGATAGTGAAGAAGGGATCCTTTTGGAAGGGTTCTTCTAGATACTTGTTCTCGGTAACTGAGATAGAGATCGAGATTCTCCAGAGGAAGCCAATGAAATCATAGAGATCAAATTTCTTTAGAAGAAGTCGAGAAGTAGCAGTGTGAAGGATAGAGACCAAGTTTCTCTAGAAGGAGCCATGGAGAGCAGTTCCAAGTCAAGAAGGAATTCGAAGGGAAGAAGAAGGGCATCAAGGATAGTGAAAAGGTTCTTTGGAGGATACTAGATTCAAGGGTTTGTGTCAAGGTCTTGGTACTCATCAATTGAAAATCTAGAGGAAGAATTTTGATCGGGTTTTCCTCTAAATAGATGAGAGGTTTTGGCCTTGGCTAAAAGGCCTACATACTGTGTCACTTGTCTTTTATTGTGCATGTTGGTAATTGTCTTAATGAAAAGAACACAATAGCAACATAACGAATAAAATACTATAATATAAGAAGTAAAAGTATATAACAAGTAATTATCAAGCAAAGAAATATCTTAAAGCCATGCCCTAAATTTCTCAACATGGTATCAGAGCTTAGGTGTTGAAGTCAAAAAGGGGAATTCAAAGCAAGTTGACACACGAGAATCGATCTTCATAGAAGGATCAAAGAAAGTAGAAGAACACCAAGCCATCTAATCAAGAAGACATCAAGCATCGAAGAAGGATCATAGTAGATTCAAGGCCTACCAAGGTCAAGATTCTCAAAACCCCAGATCGAACAAATCTACACCAAAAAGAGTCTTGAACCATCTTCAAGAAAGAATGAAGACTAAATCATTCAAGGAGTATCGTGAATCAATCTCTCTCTCATCAATATCTCAAGAAGAAAATCCTCTATCAACAACAAGATTAAGGAGGAAGAAAGCATAAATCTCTCAAGTAATTATATGACTATATCTAAAAATAATAATAATATGTCTTTTTGCAAGGAAAGCAATAAATTGGTTGGGGTTGCAAATTTCCTTGCATGGAAGAAAAGGACAGACCTAAATCTTATAGAGAATGAGGTCATGGATCACATCAAGGGATCAATAACCCAACCTCCAAAGGAAGATACTCAAGCACATGCTAGGTTCATGATGGGAGAAGTGAGAGCCCAAAGGATTCTTATAGAATCTATAAAAGACTTTCTAATCCCATATGTATCTAAGTTGGAGACTACAAAATCTATATATGACAAATTGGTAGAGTTGTTTTCCGTAAGTACTACAAGAGAAGTGATCTCATTAAGGTAAGAACTCTACAAACTGAAGATATCCAAGGAAGATGGAATAGCCTCATACTTTATGAGGATATCAGAAATTTGAGATCAACTACAAGATCTGGGAGAAGTCATGTCTGATAGAAAGACAACCACGATGGTACTAAATACACTACCAGAAGAATGGGGTAATTCAATTCAACTTTATACAGAAAGAAAGATACTAATCCATTTCAAGATCTATGGTCACTCTGTAAGATCGAAGAAACGAGACTGAAGGCAAAGGTTGATGTTGGACCAAATGAGCATAATCAAGCATATACTGCTAAGGCAAGAAGAAAAGGGAAATTTGGAAGTTCGGTCCTCAAAATAAAAGGAAGAACATGGATAAGGTAAGATGCTATGGATGTCAAGAACTTGGGAACTATAGAATGGATTGTCCTAAATGTAGTAAGGACAAGAGGGATAAGGAAAGATCCCACATTACTGAAGAAGTGAAAGAGCCTGAGACAAAGAAGTTTAAGAATGAAGAAGAAGAATATCTCTACTATGACTGAGTTGATTTCTTTACTCGAAGGTACCTTTCACTTGTAATTTATAGATAGGAAGCAATGTAAATAAGGTAGGATGCATCAAATTAGAAAATAGCATCATGAAAGAAGCATTAGAAGTAAGAGCTCGTGACATGAGAAGCAAAAAGAATGTCTGGAATAAAATTCTATCGTTTACAAAGAATGGGAGCTCTTAGAAACCTCATTGAAGTAGAGGTCATCATCAACTGGGATCATCATACAATAGTCAAGAAGGAAACATATGTTGGGTAATGATATGAAAGATCCTCAAGTTTCTCTAATGGAATCCTTATTAAAAGGATTCACTGATTTAGAAAGGAAGCAAAAGTTTCATCACAAATTCCAACTCATGGGATTCAAGGGATGATGTTATGATGACATAATAGGAAAGCAGGTCTAAAGGATAAAGTTCTTTCGTTCAAATGAAGCTGCTACAGGAAGTTTGGATGACCGAAAGGAAATATGAGGTGTGTATGATTACATAGGCTATTATGAACGTCATGTCATATGGTTGTAGATGATATGGATCACTATTTCAGTCTTGGGAAATATGATCAAAAGAAGAATGGATCTCCTTCGAAAGATTACAGAAAAGCATAAGTCACACTAGATGAAATCAACATAATATGTTCTCATATGAATCATGAGGAAGTTGACTACAATTAAGGAACTATGATTGGAAGCTCTTGGGAGTGAAGTGTGTGAAAAGAAAGGAAGAGATTGTGAAAATATGAAACAAAGGTAGAAAGAATTCAACGTTTGAGTCTAAGAAGAGTCGACTAGAATATCTCCCAGAAAGATATGAAGACTCTAATAGGAGTCAGAAAATGATGGAGACCCTTGGCAATGGATATCTTTGGGAAATGTGTCAATCTGCATACAGGATGTTGATACCTACAAGAAGATGTCATGATGAAAGACCATCACAAAGGTAATGTTTGATTTAAGTGTTAATTTATTATTTTTGAACTAATATTTGGATGGGCTTATGTAGGACTGCCAAATGGAAGATCTGTGGATGCCTTCTAGGAAAACCATATTGAAGGATGTAAGATCCTTCCAGAAAATATGGCATGAAAGAAAGAAGAATGACATGAATCAAAGCCATATGGAAAACTAATGGATCACTTTCTGATGGAATGAGGACATGACTAATTCATGGATGAAAGTGATGGATGGTTTGTGCCCTACGAAGAAGTCCCTGAAAGATGAAGACTCCATGACAAAATAAATTAATGACATCAAAGAAAAGAGGAGTTCTTCAGGCATCTCATTGTTCCACATGAGGAGCTGTTGTAGGTCCCTAGTTAAGAGGGAGGCTAGAAAATAATTTTCTTACTTGGAAGAAACTTGGAAATTCCTAAGCCAAGAGGGAGCTTAGGTACATTCCTTTTTTAGGAATGAGTACATTCCTTATTGGAATATGGCCTCCCTATTTGAGAGGGAGAGATAGACATGACAATATGGTCTTCACCTCAGAAGACGAAATGGAAGATTGGGTAATCATTTGGCATCCGATCCTCTTTGAGGATGAGATAGGGTATCCAATAGAAAGAGTAGTCGTGGAGGACCGATATTCTTTGAGGGCTCGGGAGTCCAAGGTAAGAATAGTCCTCATGGAACACACCCTAAGTACTTGGGTAGGGATGTTCTGAGAGAGACAATGATGAGGGTGTTTATAAATCATTAGTCTCGCCAGCATTGGGCTCAGATCTTGTGGAGATAAGGATATGTTAGTCAAGGCCTTGCTATGTAACAATGTTGGTTGATATGATGCTATAAAAATGGGTTACCAATTCGAATTATTCTTAGGAGAAATTCTTCATATTGAGAAAGTCCAAGTACCATTATGAATACTTCCCTAGTTAAGAGGGACTGTTGAAAAGTGTAACTAGGTTCGGTCTTCATAATGACATGTAATTATGATTTTATGTAATGTGATGTAAAGAAGAAAAAAAAAATTATTGTGTTTCTTGCTTCATGGATTTCATGAGAAAAAGATTTTATTTTTGATTCAAGACTCCCATTGAGAGTCTTTAGGAATTATTTGTCATCTACTCATAAAATGATAGAGCCATTTTCATGTAATGAAGTCATGTTACACTTTGTAAAAGGTCAATACTGTCTATGTAAAGTATCCTCCAATACATTGTCACTTATCCTCTTAAAGTTGGCCTACAACGATGGAAGAACATCCTAGAAGAAGTCATCCTAACTACCTATGATCATGTCGGCCCAAAAACATGAGATGAAGTGTATATATAGCCACACTCAGTCTCACTTAGAGGCAAGTAACTCGACTTGGATTCAATCAAGCAGAAGCGTCAAGAAGAGGTGAAGAAGTTTGAAGAAGAGGCTAACAGGAGAAATGAAAAAAAGTTTCCTTCTGGGTCAGCAAAGAAAGATTCTTTTGGGACAACAAAGGAGCATTATTTTGGGGCAACGAAGAAGTATTCTTTTGGGGTCAACGAAGGAAAGTTTCTTATGGGAAAGTGAAGGAGAAGTTTCTTCTGGGATAGCGAAGAAGGGATTCTTTTGGAAGGGTTCTTCTGGATACTTGTTCTGGGTAACCGAGATAGAGAACTAGAGACCAATATTCTCTATAGGAAGCCAATGAAATCATAGAGACCGAGTTTCTCTAGAAGAAGTTGAGAAGTAGCAGTGTGAAGGATAGAGACCGAGTTTCTCTAGAAGGAGCCAAGGAGAGCAGTTCCAGATCAAGAAGGAATTCAAAGGGAAGAAGCAAAGCATCAAGGATAGTGACAAGGTTTTTGGGAGGAAACTAGAGTCAAGGTTCTGTGTAATGGTCTTGGTATTCATCAATTGAAGATATGGAAGAATAATTTTGATCGGGTTTTCCTCTCAAGAGATGAGAGGTTTTCGCCTTGGCTGACAAGCGTACATACTTTGTCACTTGTCTTTTATTGTGCATATTGGTAATTGTCTTGATGAAAATAACACAATAATAACATAACAAAGAAAATACTCTAAGCTAAGAAGTAAAATTATATCACAAGCAATTATCAAGCAGAGAAATCTTTTAACTATCCATGCCCTAGATTTCTCAACAATCAAGATGGGCACTACCCATCTGACATGTCTCTTCACAACATAACCATTGGTGGGGATATGCTAACTCCTAATCGACTCAGTCATATCTCATTAAAAACTCAGTAAAAAAAAGGCTTTTCCTAGCTGCAAAGGTTCCAACATTAAATTCAACAAGATATGGGTATGACATTTTCAGTGTAAGCAAGTGAAACCAATAGTCTTCCCTCAAGATATGATCCATTGGTTGTCCCTTTTCTCTTGTGAGTTTAATTTAATTTAATTAATAAATTCCAACAACTAAAACAAATTTCTTGCCAACAACATTTACCCATGATAGATTCACAATTACATAAAATGTTTACAACTGCAATAGTTAACACAGGGGACGTTACAACACCAAGGAAGGTCTCTAATGATGTGGTATGATGGTGTGGTACTAACATGGCATGCAAATGAGACAAGATGATGTGGTCAAATGACATGGAACATAGTGCACAATGGAACTAAGGTGGTGGAAGTGGCAGTCGAGGACTTGAAAATACCGGGATATCATACCATCAGGGGTTGAGCATCGAGAGATAGGATATCAACCTATTGGGATGTCAAGTTTCAGATGTTGGCCTGAATTATCATTGAAATATGTTAAGTATCTTGGTGGTGTGGGGGCTTGATACCACAGTATATAAAAACAACAAGTGACAGAAAGGTTGATCATTGTTAGTTGATGATTCGTCGAATCGGGATTGAACAAGAGGAAAGGTGTGTAACCTGATAAGATTTTTTCCATGGGAGCTAGTGTTCAATATAACTACCATTGGACTGGATAGGTTGTTGTGGCAATTGGCATGGCATGTGAAATGGAAACTCATGAGCGAAAGGGTTTCCATTTGTTTTGCAAATGGTAATGGTATGAATATTGAAGTGGCATTTGGAGGATAATCTTCAAATGGGCATAATTTTGTATCTAAATCTCGAAAGTAGGAGAAATGTATATCATTTGAAATACCTCAAGGACTAGAATATTGTGCTAGTCTCAAAAATGAGTTTCAAGGTGGTTTAACTAACACGAATTTTGATAACCACATTCCTTAAGGTGACCTAGGAGGTTAGTTTTAGATACCCCACAACCTTAATTGGGAAATTAAGGGGTTTGGTGTGTTACACTTAATTTGAACTTAACAAAAAAAGTGAGCTAAGATCTTGTTGGTTGAGTGTCTTGATTAATTAAATGTTAGGATTATTTGGAGGTTGAAGAGGGGGCATAGTCCCCAGTTTGTCGTCGGTGCAATTTAATGAAAACTATCCGTAGGATTTGACCAACTTTAGAAAATTATTAATACAACATGAAGAATGCATAAGTTCAATAAAATCACAAGCTAAACCAAGACATATCACATATCTCAACTTTCATTCATTTCACAATAATCAATGCACAAATCCTAAGATGTTTATATCAATCTTATTCTTTTATAAACATAGTAGGTCTTAGTTCATAGGAAGGGATCATATCATCTACAAAATAGGCCTCAGAGTTCCATAATTTGGAGGCCCAATAGCTAGGAGGCATATGAAAATTAGGATTATTTATCAAACCCTTTAGACCCCCTTTCTAGTTCCCCTCTGGTGGAATCATAGTCCCTCTTACACTCTACCACTACTAGCTTTGGAAATTTTAATGCTAACTTTCCAAGTAATATTTACATATCCTGAAGAGACCATTGTGAGTCATCCCCATGGTATATCAAAGAATATTAAAGGAATTACACATCTATACATTCACTGATTGGGCTCCACACCACGAATTCATATTAACATACTTACATCATTTACATAATGGATGTGATGGGCCCTAACAATGAATATTTTACAATCCCATCAAGAGTGCTATTTTTTCCTAATTATACATAATTTGACCCTCTTTGATATACATTATATTAGTTTGCTTATCGTTTGTAGAGTAAAATTGTTTGAAAGGGTCCTATGTTTATAGTTTACTTGACCTTTTTTCACAATAAATGTTGAGACGATAGGATTTTGTGAAGGAATTTTGTCCAACAACATGGAGAAAAATTAGGGATCTTTTCCCTCATAGAGTTGACACTTAGCCCAAGGATATTTATACCCACTTGACGGTAAATTGACCATCTTAGGTCCTCTATTTAGGTCAAATGGATCCTATAACCTAGGACTTGTAATTTCCATATTTTGGAGGGAACTAGTGCACCTGTCAAGGGGGTTACTCCCTACCACTATGTATAAGAAGAAACTTGAGGCTCAACCTCAATAGTCAAACTTTGATTGTAATTTTTCTTTGTAACTTTGAAGTTTTCAAGCTAGTTTAATTTCAATAAGCTTATGTACTATGTTCTAGCAGTTTAATGAAAAATATATTCTACTTAGTTAGTTAGAGCTGATAAACTTATGCCTTTGAGTGCCTTGGGGAGGGACCTCCCATAGAGCTCTAGAGGACCTTTTATATTTTAGGTTGTTCATATTTATATTCTAGTTGTATCACTTCTCAACATTTCATTTTGAAGAAATTAAGCAATAGTATAATTGTTTGCTTCCTCTAGAAGAGAAGTTCAATGGCACAATCAATTTTCTTTGTGGTATAGATGCTTTAGCCTTTTTCCACGTGCATTTCAAGTCATTTGAATAGTTTCCATGATCAAAAGGTATTATTCCCACTTTATCAACATTCTATAATTTCTTGTGTAGATATCTTGTAGGATTGCAAAACTTCCTGTAGGTCTACAATTGCTTCTCTAGAACAATGAAAATTTGTAATTTTTCATATTTTTCAGTTAGCAATGCATTTTTTTTTAATGATATGATGTTCAAATCAAGAAATTATGCTCTTAAGGTTATTAGGGAATAGTTAGGGTTTTGAGTTGCTTCAAGTCTTGATTTTCTATTTGCTACAACTTAGTTTAGTATTGTGGTCTTTTTGTAACAAGTTTCATGAAAATGATTTTCATTTCCTTTGTTGCAATGGTTTGCTTATTTAAAGTGGATTGCTTGGTAATAGTTAGAGTAGGATTTAATTTCCAATCATTCCTTTGATTTTCTACAATCATTAATATTAAGTTCTAGTTTTCAGCATTCAAAATTTGTTATAATTGTATAGTTTTCCCCTCTATTGAGCATGTAGAGTAAGACCAAGGGTGACATTTAAACCACCACTAGGCATAAATAGTTGCATAAGGGAAGAAAGAAGAGTGTGTCTTGCACACATAATGCACATCATCTCGAAGTTTGTACGACCTTAGGTTGACAATTAAAGTAGAAATCTAAAGATAGGTAGAACAATATTAGTTTTGAATCCCATCACTTTTTGGCATTGTTTCCAAGGAGGTGCTAAAATTTCACATGATTGAATCTTCTTTATTGTTGATAGTGTTGGATAATTAACTAACACTAGGGGGGTCTCCCTAATATGAAGTCCCAATTAGACCTCACAACGTTTAGGATAGGAGCCCCATCCGGTTTGCAGGCCCGACAACCACCATTTGTGTGTTTTGCTCTTGGATATCAAATGTAGAGAGTTGAATGTGAGACCAAATGTAATATGCTAAAAGAATGAAGATGAGATCAGATTTCCATTGATAGTTTGTGGAACATGATATAAGAGCACAAAAACAACATAATGAGCAAGAACATGCCTTCAAAAAGAATCAGATCACTGAGACTAATTAAGACATACTCAACGGGAAAGTGCTAGAAACTAACTGGAAATTAGTTCACCGTCAATTAGTAACATGACATTGAATGAAGAGTAAAGTTTCAAATCCAACACACAAACTACATGAAATGAATTAGTTCATAAACATGTAATCAGTGTGTAAACACACATGCATACATAATGTGAATACCAAATAGATAATATAACCAACAGAGGAATACATGGAAATCAATGTATGAATTGAAAAGTTTCTCATTAATACTGTCACCCACTCAAATACATGTACAACAAGCTCATCAAAACCCAATAGTGGGATGAGAGAAGTTCATATCATCTTCAAAACATAACACTAGCCTCACAATTCCCCCACATATAAGCTACCAAGAGTGAATGCTTCCAGCTCCTCAAGAAAAAAATAACAATCCTATTACTAGTCTAGCATAAGTGCTAAAAGTCCCCTCTCGAATGAGACATGAAGTTACACTTATAGAAATGAGGAGGGTAACCTTTCATCTTCTCCTATGACTCTTAGACTCTCCTCATGACCTTTTTGACTTCCAATTGACTCTTCATCTTCCCTAAGACCTTTTCAGCTTCCACATGATCCTTGATATCCTTATTGACCTGTTACATTATTTTGGTATTTGTCATGTTATGCCAAAATAATATATTACAATATATCAAGAGAAAAATTAGCTTTGATGCAACACTTTGAGAGAGAAACGGGTTGATGTCTTCGTCATGCCCTAGGATAACCTTGGTGCAGGTTGAATTGTCCAATAATTTTCATTAACTTTAATCATCCCTGAGAACATACAACCAATAACGAGATGTAATATGAGCATATTCCATTACAAGTGGTTTTGGCATATCATAACAACATTACATTAGAAAACGATCAAAGTGCTTTTTGGACTCCTAGTTTGCCTAGTGATGCTATATGGGTGTGAATTGTGGGCTAGCAACACCCCTGTCTCAAAATGGAAACAAATTGTGAAAATCCAAAAACGCTTGATCATGAGCAAGTTCAAAATAAAAAATTTGGTACCTTATGAGATAATCTTGAGTGAAATACGAGCAACTCCCATCAAAACAATTGCTATGGTGCATCTCATAAGATATCTAAAAAGAATTGAGAAAATGAGAATAGGTAGATGGCCTAATGTTATCTTCAATGAAGGCATGAATGAAAGAAAGAAAACATGGATGAAACAAAACTACACATGGATGTAAAAATGGAATATCTCCCTCAATTCCTTTTCCACAAATAGCAAGGAGCTAAAGAATTTTGTTATGGAGAAGTTTCGTAAACGAGTATGGGGAAAATATTTGGGTAGAAAGAAGTACTACATTGAGGAATTCAACCCTACGTGTGATCTACAACAAAAAGAGTTCATTGGAGCTAGCATTATGTGGAGGGAAAAGGTTCTTATCACTCAATTAAGAACCAACTCACATCAACTTCAGTGTGAAACGGGACAGTGGAAAAGGCCTAAAGAAGCTTGAGAAGAACGGGTGTGTACATTTTGCATGTCTCGGGCAGTGGAATCAGAAAAGCATTTCATTTTGGAATGTGATGCATTCAAAGACATCAGAGAAAATTATGGGAATATGTTAGCATCAATTTCTTGGCATTGTCTTTTCAGCTAGGGGATTGTTGGAAGGTTGGGTCAGCTCATCATTAATTTGTATAAGAAAAAGATTGAATTGCAAAAGGCGAAAAACAAAAAACTAATAGTCCCATAGACTATTTTTAGTTTCGTGGATGTTAAAATATCATTTCATTTCATAAATTTTTCTTAACAAAATATTATATTTTTGTATTCTTTCACCTATCGCATTATTGCGTTCTAATAGTCATTTCTTAAAGCATGGCTCCCTTATCTCAACGTTTAAATGTAACGTTACCTTGCAACACGAAGTAGCAACGTTGCATATGGTCGTGGTTTCAATGTATATTGTTCTATCAATGCATTGCTTGAGTAATTCTCCCTTAACGTATGTTTGTATTGTATCTTTTTCCACAATATTATTATATCTTTGCGCATGGTCTTGCATTATCTTCCTTAACACAATTTATATACTCTTTGCAATATATTATGGTTCATAATTCTTTGGGGGCATGTATATATCATTCAACGCACTATATTATCACCTCTGCAACTTATTACTCTTATTTCATTCCAACACATTGTAGTATCTCTTGCATGGTGTTCTAATTTGTTACTTGCTTTTAGCATCATATATGGCATGTGCTATCATGATTTTCACAACTCCAATGGCCTTGGTTAATAAGTAGTTTTTTTAGGCATGATTATAATGATATTCATTACATATGTAACACCTCGAAAGGTTACCACTCACGGTGAACATTAAATGAATTGATAAATTATGTGATATGATATGAGCTTTACAATATTTAGTGCTAGAACTTTGAATGAATATATAAAAAATGAGAGAGTCTGTGAGCATAAGTTGATTTAGGTATTTCTTGTGTCCTTGCTTGAAGACAAGCTCGGTACATCATGTGAAAATTTAATACTTTGTCATAAATTCATGAGCATGCATGCACAAACCTTCTTCGTTATTCAACATCAAATCCCTTTCAAAGAAAATGATATCAAATAGCCAAGAATACAATGTTGGAGGTTGAGGTAATTTGGCGAGAAGAGTTCTGGCTTGAAACCAATCCAATATCCAAGTATGGAATTGATGTACAATATGATCTCCACCCACGATGATGCAACTAAGTTGATTGATCATGCCATGAAATGTTCATAAGATGTGCCTCACAAGATGAGGATCAAGGTAGAACACGAATGTCATCAAAGTCCCCAAACCCTAATGCATTCAGAAGAACAGGAATCAAGATAAGCCAAGTTGGATGTGTATTGTGAAAACATGAGCATCCATAGGATAAAATGATAGTTAGGTTCTTGAACAATTTAAACCAATTCAAGCTACAAGCATACCTATTAATCCTTGAAAATCAGAGGGGGAACCAAAATTGAGTACTTATGGTGAAAGATTTTGGGTGTTGTAGCAGCTACAACACTTGTTAAAAATAACATAGAATTTTACTTGCATTTCTTCTTTCTTATACATTAAAAGAAGAGAAAAAATTTAGATAGCAGCATTTCTAGTTTTCTTTAACAACATGCATGCCTCAACTTAGAGATAGGTTAGGGAATTTTTTATGTAAAACCCCCACCTCTTAACCAAGAGCGAGAAATGAACAACAACCAGTTGATTGTGAGATATCCTCTCCACAAGAAACATAATATCTTACAAATTTTTGGAGAGGAAATCCTTAGAATTTGAGAACCTCTTAGAAGAAGAAGGAGCTACATCTCACTAAACCATGGGTGAAGATGGGGACCAAAAACAAGTTTTTGATTTTCTTATCAAGGGAATTAATGGGGAGGTAAAGCTAAAAAATATCAACCCTTCTCTACTCCCTCACTTCTATGGATAACCTACTTAAGACCTCGAGACCTTCTTGTTTTAGTTTTTTTTTGCGTGCAAGACTTATGACTATACAGTTGATGAGCATACGATCAAACTCTTTCCCTCCATATTGAAAAATTCATCTCTAAGATGGTTCATGAACTTTGGAGGAATACCATCTCTAGCTATGATAAAATGAAATAAACCTTCACCAACATGTATAGGTACTACTATAGAGAAAGAGATAGAAGTGATGGGATCTTTTAGATGACACAAGGAGAAAATGAATCCCTAGAGGACTATGAAGAAATATTCCAACTCAGTTGCAAAGAGCAAACAATTGCACTCTAGATAAGGATTCTCTTATGATTGTTTTTCTAAGAGGATTCAGGGAAGACTCATGGAAACACTAAATCGCCTAGCAAATGGGGACATTTGCTGGAGGGATTATGGAGACATCAAGCAAATCTTCAGAAACCACTCTAGATAAAGTAAGAAAATGAGTAGGAATGGTAAGAATTTTCTAAATTCTTTTTCTACAATTACAAAAAATGGGATAGGATGTATGTTAGAAGATATGAAAACAAAATTTTCACACTAGTAAGTTGCTTTACAGATGGATACTTTAGAGGCAAAGAATAAGTAGAAAGTGCATTCACCATCTTTTGTCCTAAATTCGCAAAAAGGAACCCTCATAATGAATTCCCACTTAATACTATAGAAATATGTGCTCTTGTGAAGAACCTCGTCCAACTCACAAGTGCCCTTCATTGCCAAGTCTAAAATATCTATATGAAGGAGCAGAAGGAAGTGTGGAATTTGTATACTTTAATCAAAATAGACCAACAACACCAAGGTCATTTCAAAAATGTATGAATGATAACTCTCAATAATACTTTATTGGTTACAATGCACAATTTGGATAACCTTGGCATAAACCTAGTCCACCTCCTTGGACTATGCCTAAACAATGGTGATATCCAAGTCAACCTACTATTCCTCCTTACCAACAATTTCATAATCAAAACTCTTAATGGAATAATACGCCATAGGGTTGGAGGCCATAGATGGCTCAACTTCCATATGAATTCCTATTCCTCCTTAACAAGTCAATATACCTCAAAACACTTCTCCAAAATAACCACAATTTCTTTCCCAAACTACCCATAATCATAACAATAAACATTCCCATATTTTTTGCAATCATGAGGGTACCTATCAGACCCATTCCTTGGATTTTCAAGAGACCAATATGAGATCGAGAAAGGTGTTACAAGATCATCCTACCCCCGCACTTATAGAATATCTAGAAAAAGAAAGAGAGGCACCTTCTCTTTCATGACTCGATATTCCACAAGTTCCATCTTATCTTAGAAGGTTAATCACCAAGAAAACATATACATCGAAAGAAAATGAACTCCTAGGGAAACATAAGAACATTTGTGTTAAAATTATCCTTTTATAGGCAATAAAAGATGTTCCCATATACATCAAGTACATCAAGGAGGAATGTCTCAAAAGGTATAAGATAAAGAAGAAGGATAGTCATACCATAAATGTCATGGAACAACTAGTAGATCTTATGATTGGGAGGCTAATTGTTCCTAAGTATTTGGATCTAGGAAACTTTGTAATAGATGTTCACATCAACCAAATCTCAATCATAATACCTTGATTTATCTAGGTGCTACAATAAATGTCATGATTAAGGAAACAATGTTGAAACAAAAACTTCAATATTCACTAAGGGAAACCACTATAGTACTTCAGCTTGCTAGTGAGTCAACAATGGAGACTAAAGGGATGTTAGAATATGCCATGGTTTCCATTGATCCCTAGGATTATCCCACTAACGTTTTAGTACTCCAACCAAAAACCAATTTCAACGGATATCCACTTATTTTGGAAATCCCTTGGCTAGAAATAGTAGATGCTTACATCCAGGGAAAATTTTAAGGATGGAAATTTGTCATAAAGTGTAGAAACCTTGGTGAATCTTTCTAGTCCCTACCAAGCAAATTGTTAAATATTTGGTGATATTTTTGTAAAAATATTCAAACTTCTAATGATTTGATAGACTTTAAAAATTTTAGGCTATTTTTAAGAATATAATTTTATCCTATAAAATTAGGGCAATTTTTTTTAAAGAAAATGGAAATTGGAGAATATTTTTTTTAGAAAAGGCATGTAAAATTAGCCCTTATATGAAATTTATTCCCTTAAATTTCCCTTCCTTACTTTATTTATAGAGTAAACAACATGTCTATCACTAATAGTCAATCCCAAAAAACAACTTTACTTTATCGTCCTCCTTAGCCACCAACGGAAGTAGAATTTCCAACATGGGTGGAAGAAGAAAAACAAAAGACACTTCCATTTCTAATTTTCTACAAGATTAGTATCTTGATATTGTGAAATTAAGTGGCTTAAATGATGGACAACAATTTTAATTAGTTGTTGAAAAAGAGAAGGGTATGTGGGTAGAATTGTTCACACTAAAATTGATAAACCTACTACCGAAACTATAGAAATATGCCCCTCTGAAACTGTAAAAATCAGCACAAACCTTACCACTAACCAAGTGTAAAATTGTTGATTGTTTTGGAACATCGTGTTGAAACATTTGCATGGGACTATAAGGAGATGAATGGCATCCATCCATCCATTTGTACTCACTGAATTTACTAAAAGAAGATTGTAAACCTATCAAACAACCTCAAAGAAGGATGAAGCTTGTAGTGAAAGATATTGTTAAAGAGGAACTAAAAAACTCTTGGATGATAGGTTCTTATACACAATCTATGATAATGAGTGGGTTTCACCCTTAGTTATTGTCCATAATTATAATGGTCAATGGAGAGCATGTGTATACTACAGGGAACTTAACAACTCCACTAGGCAAACATCATTTTAACTTGTCATCTATTGACCAAGTCCTAGATGCCTTTACAGGAAAGGAATACTTCTCATTCATGGATGAATTTTGTGGGTACATCTAAATACATATTAGTCCAAAATACCAACATAAAACTACCTTTACCCATCCCCAGGGGACCTTTTCCTATAGGGTGCTTCCTTTTGTTCTATGCAATGCTCTTGCCAAAAATTCTAAAGGGTTGTAATTAGTATATTTTTAGATCTCATTTATGACATTGAGGAAATCTATATTTCTAAATTAGCACCTTAGGTAACTCCTTCTAGGAAGCCTTGGCCAATCTTGATAAAGTTTGTCAAAGTTATGAAGAAATTAATCTCTCCCTTAGTCATGAAAAATATCAGTTTATGATGAATGGAGGATTTTTTCTAGGACATCATTTTTTTTTCCAGAGGAATTAAAGTGGACCAAAAAAAATGATTATCATAAGGCATCTATCTATTCCTTAAAAGAAAAAAGATGTCAACAATTTCCTTGGCCAAGCGAGTTACTATAAGAAATTTATAAAAGATTTAGAAAAACAGTCTCTCCCTTGTTTTCCCTACTAGTCAAGGACAATTTTTTTGTTGGAAACCATAGTACCAAGAAGCTTTTGATTGCATAAAAGAAAAACTTACATTAACACCCATCCTACAAGCTGCAAATAAATATTCTTTTCCATATCTATATTGATGCCTTAGACAAAGCACTAGGAGTTGTGTTGGGACAACAAGAGAACAAAATGCCTTATGCAATTTACTTTATCAACAAAAAGTTGACCAATGCAAAGTTAAACTACATAGTTACTCAGAATAATTCCTTGCAATAGATTATGCTTTTAATAAGTTTAGGCATTGTGTTATTGGACATCAATTATTTGTGAAAACAAATCATGCTTCCATTAAGTACCTCACAAAGAAACATGATATTAATGGTAGAATTATAAGATGACTTTTGTTATTGTAGAAATTTTATCTCACCTAAAATGTCATTGCAGATTTTTTGTCAAGAATAAAAAAAAAAAATTGTTGATGAAGGGATTAGAGGTGATCAATTCCTAGATGAATACCTCTTTGTCATCTCAATACATACCCCTAGGTTTACTGACATAGCTAATTATCTGACAAAATGGAGGTTCCCTCCACATTTTTCTTATAGGAAAAGGTGCAAATTTGTCAGGAAAAGTGTAGCTTACACTTGGATTGTAGTGTGTATATTCAAGCCTAGACTAGTTCAAATCTTGAGAAGATGTGTGAGGGAGGATGAAGTGCATGATATCCACCATGGATCTCATTATGAGCCAAGTAAAAGACACTATGCAAGAAAAAGTACAGGCTACAAAATCTCACAGTAGGGCAATTTCTGGCCTACCCTCCATAGGGGTGCTCACATATATATTTCTCATTGTGATGAATGCCAAAGGATGGGTACAACGTACCAAAAGAAGTGAGATTCCACTACAGCCACAAGTATCACTACAACCTTTTGATAAATAGGGTGTGGACTTTCTGGGACCTATAGATCCTCCTTTAGGACAAAAGAGATACATCATAGTGTGTATTGATTACTTGCCCAAGTGGGATGAGGTAAAGGGAGGTAAAGTACATAGAAAACAAAAGGTAGTTGAGTTTTTGAGACAGTACATGTTCTACAAATTTGGATTTCCAAGGGAAATAGTTATTGTCCGGGGTGCTTAATTCACTTCACATTTCATTGAGTAGATCATAGAGCAGCACCACATTCACCATCACAATTCCATTCCTTACGACCCACAAGCCAATTGACACATTGAAGTGACCAATAAGGAGCTTGAGAACATCCTCACAAAGATATTCAGTATGAGAAAGAAGTATTGGGCCAACAGACTTACAGAAGTAGCATGGGAATATAATACAATATGGAATACTACCATAGGGTTCAAACCCTGTGAACTAGTTTATGGCAAGAAAGGCATGATGTCCACTAAGTTTGAGCTTGTTTCCTTGAGGATAGCCTCCCATTTGGATGTGGACTTATCAGATGCACAAGAGGAAAGAAGACAACGACTTAATGCATTGTATGAAAATAGACTGCAAGCTCTCTTCCATAATGAGATAGTATAGCTACAAAGAAAAATTTTGAATGACAAGTGTATCAAACTTGGGAACTTCAAGGAAGGGGATTGGAAATTACTATATGATTCCAAATTCAAGGATTTCAAAGGTAAATTCATGACAAGAGTTTGGACTATACATTGCTGAAATTTTTTATGATAATGACTTTGTCAAAATCAAAACCATATATAAGAAACAAGTATCATTATTAGTGAATGGTTTTAAGATTAAAATCTACAAGAAGCCCTTGAAAAACGAATAATTTGCAGAAACGATGAAGAAATGGGATTTGGATGTGATTGGTAGATAAAATATCTCAATCCATTTAAAATCAAAAGAAAATGGATAAAAAAATAAATAAAACACCCAAGTTAAAACCTCATCGAGGTGCCTAAGACAACCTTCTAGCAAAGAACTTCATATAGGAAACCCTAAGTTTCTCTAAGTTTGCAATGAAAAGAAAAATTTGCAACAAAGAAAACCTTTTAAAGCTTGTAAGAGCATACGAATGGTGAAAAACAAATTAAAAC
This sequence comes from Pinus taeda, assembly GCA_000404065.3. Classification (NCBI taxonomy): domain Eukaryota; kingdom Viridiplantae; phylum Streptophyta; class Pinopsida; order Pinales; family Pinaceae; genus Pinus; species Pinus taeda. The sequence goes on from APFE030208265.1 coordinate 154,549, forward strand.
CAAAACAAAAAAACTTTAGCACCAAAAGAAAAAATTCATAACCAGGAGCAAGAACAACAGTTTCAACAACAATTAAATACTTCTATAATACAACAAAGTACAATTATCATCAACAAGTTGATCAACCATGGTACAAATGATATATACTTGGGATTCCACCAACATACTAGCCACCAACCAACCTAGTGATAATCAACACTTGCATATTAGCAACAACTTTCATTGCAATTCATTTCATTTGTTATAAACCACCTAGATATTACATATCATTTTATAAATTGCTTTTAACAACATACCATCTCGATCAACCCTTTTACACACCATTTCATTACTTTTACATCTTAATCACCCAACATACTTACCCTTCATTATTCATACCTTATCATTTCAAACCATTTGCATCCATGCTCTTGCCTCTAAAGTGCCATCACACATTTTGGTACATATCTACAGCCTTTTTCAGAAGAAAAAAATCTAAATCTATAGGAAGCATAAAGGAATCTAAAAAAGAAACATCCCAAACCATTTTTCACTTGGGACACGCCATATTTTAGTCAAGACATCACCAAGGACCAAACAATTTTCAACAACAACAAAAACTGCAAATCTTGAACATCTATAGGGTTCCTTGCAACTAGGACTTCTATAATAGTAATTTACAACAACAATTTCCAAAAATTCCAAGACCATCAATTATGAACCTTGAATACTCTAGTAACAAAAATGGTATGAACTCAAGTATGATGCTCTTCATTGCAATAAAATCTGATAATTTTCATGCACCACTGTATTAAAATTTGGTCAACAACACCAAGCCACAACAAAGGAGTTTGTTTGGTCTAGTCACAGAGAACACAAGAAACCTCCATATTAAATTGTATAAGAATATTATATATGTATGAGGAACCATTTAAGTGCATGAACCCAATGCAAGAGTAAAATACATTTGTAAGAATTTTTTTTACCCAAAGGAATCGACAATTGGGTTAGTCTCGTACTCACATGACACGGGGTTGATTTTGGCTACTACCATTATACCTATAGGGGCCTACAACCTATCCTCCTCTCCATAAACTGGGTCACGACTAGGGGATTGAACCTTGGGTCTCTTGGTTTTTGCAAGATTTCACATCACTTTGATCACCAATTGAGCTGCCCCCTGGGACTATTTGGAAGCATTATTTAATTGAAGTGGAGTTTGTGAATTTTTGTGCATGTGGTTGTGGGGTGGCTTCAAGATATCTAAATGATGGTTTGGGCTCAAAGGTCCCTTGATTTGTATCTATGGAAACAACCTATGTATTCTCCAACTTCTTTTGGTTATATGCTTTATGTACTTTAAAAAGTTACTTAATAGAATTATGAAGCATATTTCAAAAAACACGCTAAACATCAGAGTGAGTCATGATAAAAAGGCTCAACATCGTCAAAGAAAGAAAACATGACTATCTCAAACAAATGTTGGTTGATCTCAAAAGAAATTGGGCTATTATTATCAACACAATCCCTTGAATGATGATTCAAGCCTGATGACTCAAAACACAATGAAATAAGAGATTCCAATGTAGAGTTCCACTACTTGAACTTTGTTGTTAGCTAGGCTTTGTAAGTTTTCCTTTAGTGCTAAAATTTTAGGCATATGCAGTCCAAATGTTCTAAAAGATTCCCAAGTTTGTTGGAATAGCAAGCTAGGAAGGTATATCACACCTTTTGATCTTATGGAGACAATAAGTGGACAATCAATAGTTAACTAGGAAATTCAACTAAGTAATCAATTGAGTGGCCAATGGACATTTGATTGGTCAAGAAATTAGACCAAAACAATCAACTAGTGTGAAGTTTTTGGATTTTATTATACACCCTCACCATTGTAAGCAGATCTCATATCCTCACTTTAAAGGAGTTGGTCACACCTTGCTGCTATATAAAACAACCTTATAAATCAATCTATAACAATACAATTGTGATGTGTGTTCTAAAATATTTTGGTTTCTTACACTTCTATGTATGTGTCCAATTGTGTACGTGTGATGTAACAATGTCTTCATACACCATTTGTTTCTAGGAATAACTAGCTCTCTAATCTACCGAATCCCCTAGTTCTCCAATATAGTATCATCATTGGTGGTTTGAAATCTAGCATTTTCTGTACAAGCATTTTGGTGGCTATCAATTTACATGCTCCTATTGAGTTGAATATGTTTGGTAGATTGACTTGAGGTTTCGACTTGCAAATTGAATCTAGCAACATATTTTTTATTCAACATCATATGTTGTAAGCAAGAGCTTATGATTCTAATGGCTACAATTATGGAATATGGACACAATATATGGAAACACTATTAAAGAATAAACACTCTAGCAATTTATAAAAATTGTGGTTCTAGAAATTTGATGTTGACAGAAAGAAGGATGATTCATAACCTACATCTCTAGGGAGATTTCCTTTCATACAAGCAAGATCCATTCTATGAATGATGTTTGGAAGAAATTGAAGTCTCTATTTGAGAAAATTGATGAAAGTCAAGTTATCCAAATTAAGAAAGAGTTGATCTTTGTATAACCTCTCTCCTCTAAAAGAATTGAAGATTACTTTGTATGTCTGAAGGAACTATAATATAAATTAGGTGAATGGGAAAATGATTTTACAAAGAAATATGATCAACTCATAGCATTAACCTTAACGAATCTAAATACACTCTCTGATGTGTTATGTTCAACATTATATGTTTATGGTACCTCCAAAAAACATGATGGTAAGGATTGTTCATTTGATTTTGTTGTGGTTCATTGGTTAGGACATAGGAAAAATAGCTTGAGAAAGTGAAACTTGCGGTCAAGCAACAATCCCATTTATTGATGGGTAAAGGTCGATAATATTATAGAGAAAATGGTCAACGATGTAGTCAAGAGAAAGAACATGACTACATCAACCAAATAGTTAAGGAAGGTTGGGTGATCAAAGTTCAACTAAAAAAGGTGGAAAAAAGAATAATGTGGAAATTCCTTGAATTGCAGCAACTAAGTATTATTTTCTTGACTTAATAGTTTATTTGTCTTCTGTAATTATTATTACGACAAATAGCGAATAAACCACACTACAATTCTTCACCAAATAAAATACGTTGTGGAAATAAAATAGGAATTGAGAAATAGATGCACACAAACATAAAATAATGACATCGTTATTTTAGACTAAACGTCCCCGAAAAAACGTTGAAGTGGAAACCAGTGCAATAGATGAGGGTTTATTTTATTATGCAACAATTTGAGAACTATTACAACTGGATGCCCAGCTGGCTATCCTCCGACAATACACTGACAAAATATACTGGAAATCCCACATCTCCTCTGTGAACCAGCTCGGCCTCATTTGGCCTTCTCACAACCCACACTAGAAACTTGCATTGCTGCTTGGAATATGCACTATTGCCTTTGTGCAATTCCCACAACCCTGGATCTACCTCCAACTAAGTTGTCTAGCCTCCCTCTACCTCTGGATTGAATTTTCTCTACCTTTCGAACATTGATCCGACCTCCAACAACTTATCAAACCCTCTTCCCACAACTCACACTACTAGACTAGCTAACTCGCACTACTCAAATCAACCTCTTATGCGAACTATTCAGCCTCTTCTTACCTTCTTGACACTGGAAAACTGAGGAAAATGTCCTCTTAATCTATGCTTCCAAATCTTTGTTGCCCCTTCTCTCCGATGCTCTTTTCCTGGCTCAAACTACACCATCACTGAAAATTGTGAATTGGTAGCTCGATCTACCTTGCTCATAATGATCACACTAATGTTTCTCTCCAAACCCTTGACTTGCTCTTATAATATTCTGTTGGGAAACCAACAGCCAAGATCTAATCTCGATCAATGGCTTAGATAACTTTGACTCCACCAATAGAAGTCTCTAGAGAAAAATCAAAGTACCTTAATTAATTAATTTTAATTAACCAACTTCCCTAAGTTATACTTAGGAAATAATAAAATTATTAGCTAATTAATTTAATTAAGGCGTTTCTGAGTCTTATCTCGCGAAACCTTTTCTGGGTTTTGGATATCTCATGTTCCTTAGCCTCTTAGACATCATAGATACTAGAGAACTTGTTTGTTAATACCTCAAATTCCAAAAAGTAAGACTCCCTCTTACTGAGGAAGGTGTTCTCCACTATACCCATATGTTATTTGAAATAGACGAACTTGGCTCTCCTTATAGCCTTTGTGAGTATGTCATTGACCTGTTGGTTTGTGGGAACTTGTTATAGTTGAATCAATTCACATTGTTGTTGCCTAACATATGCAATACCTCCTTTCTTCACATCTTCCACCTTATTTGAATTCTTATCACTGGAAATCACTATGAAGAAAATATTCATTGTCCACCATACTACTTCGCATACTCTTATCCCACATTGTTGATACTTCTACACTACCTCTGTGTTGCTACTATCATTACACCTGTGTATACTGATCTCCTCAAAAGTTGAAGATCCAAACTTCCTCTAAAGCTAGACTCCCTCTGAATCTCGATCTCCCTCTAGGCTGGAACTACACCTTGCTCTCTGCAACTAGACAATTCAGATTGCATGTGTCACTACAACTAGATTCGTAATTGTCCCTTGAGTGTATGACTGCACCATGTTGGATCTGCACTATCTCTCAAGTATTTGATAGCACCTGGTTCTGGCTCTACAACTGTCTCTCGAGAATCTGACTGCACCTGGTTCTTGCTCTACAACACTCTCTTGAGCATTTGATAGTGGCTTGCTAACACTAAACACATGTACCTTATGTATCATGATTGTTCCTCCTGCTACTTAAACTATGTGGGCTCCCATAGCTAAGGTATTGATCCATGTGAGGAATACACAACAATTGGGTATGATCTATTGATAAAGCCCTCATGAATAGATCTAGACCTCCTACTACTTTTCCCATGGACCCTACCCAATCTGGCATACTAAAGCATCATACTCCTCCTCCATCTGAGGATAATGTCACAAACATAGCGAACTCATCCTCAAATTTGGCAGACAAGTGATTAATCTTTGTTGATGCTGCAATCAGAGCCCCCTTCTTGTCCTTCTTCCTCTTTGAACACTGGGTGACATAGTGACCAAACTCATCACATCCAAAGCACTTGACCTTTGACATTTCTTTCTTCTTCTTCTCTCCCTTTGATCCATGCCCTTGATTGGGACCCTTCTTCACTTTTTCCTTTCCTACAAGGGCTATGTTCTCTTCTTCCTTCTCCACCTTCGGTCCTTTACCACTATTTTTGGTAGCACCATCTACAAGACAAAGACTTATCTCTTCCTAAGTGAAGTCACTTCACAGGTGTTCACAATCTAGTAGCTTATCTCATCCATTGATTCCTAGAACAAAACTTTTACATTCCTTGGTAAACTCGTTTAGAGTTGTCCACACCAGTTCACTATATGTTGGCTTCTCTCCTACAACTGAAAGTTCATCTCAGACTCCAAGAATCTGGTGAGATACGAATTTATGCTCTCACCCCTCTGCATCTTTCTTGTCCTCGACTTCTCCTCCTTGAGAATCATTTTTAGATTCTCTTACGGATCCTGGTATAGCTTCACAACAGTCTCCCACATTTCCTTTGTTGTATTCTTGTCAACAATATGCGAGACAATGTGAGACCGAACTTCGTCTAGGACAATCCTCTTTGCTTTGGCCATATCCTTCTTGTAATCAAGATATTGGATAGGGTATGTCGGTTCAGCTACAATTGTTGTCACGAACTCCTTCGTACCATGCTTGTCCAAAAGGAACTGCATCATGGCCTTCCAGATACCAAAGTTTGAGGCTCCATCAAGTCTGTCCTAATCTACGAGTCTTGATGTGGCCATCTTTGCGAAACTTAAATAAATGTAGAACTATACGATGGAAATCTCCTTCTCCTTCTAGAAACTCGGCCTTCTCACACGCTCCCCTTGGAATGCATAGATTTACTTATGCTCTTGTCTCTGGTGTCCTTCTTGGAATTCGCACTACCTATTGCTTCTACTAGGTAACTCACTCTACCTCCCAAAAGTCCTCAGGAATATGGCACACGCAATGATAACCTTGAAACTTGTACTCACTAGACTGAGAAGTCTACTACAACCTTCCACTACTAGATATCACAACCTCTTTTCTTGCAACTGGAAAACTGGAAACCCTTTGAGAAATGAACTAGAAATTTCGCTTGTGTGTTTTTTCTCTTCCTTCCCTGCGCAAATCTGCAACTGCAAACCCTTGTTGCAAATCTTTGTGCCTGGATCTACTCTATGAATATACTGATCGACTCTCTGGAATCTCTTATTGGCAACCACACTGCCTGCTACTATTGCTTTAAGGCAAATTGAACTTTTCCTTCACTCTAAAATGTAAATCTATTTTCTTGTCATAGCAACTTGCACTACCCAGTTGGCCTACAGAGATCTAAAAACATGTGCTTCAGATCTCCCTCTGAAAATGCACAAACTAATTCCTTTTCCTCTGAGCCATTGATTCATCTTCAATGCTCTAAGACCATGTGAAAATTCCTTGAACTACAACAACTGAGTATTATTCTCCTAACTTAACGGTTTATTTGTCTTCTGTAATTACTATTACGATAAATAGCAAGTAAACGGAATTGCAATTCTTCACCAAATAAAATAGGAACTGAGAAACGGATGCACACATACATAAAATAATGATACTATTATTTTGGACTAAACATCCCCAAAAAAACTTTGGAGGGAAAATTGGTGCAACATATGAGGGTTTATTTTATTATGTAGCAATTTGAGAATTATTACAATTGGATGCCCAACTAGATATCCTCCAGCAATACACTGGAAAAATATGCTAGAGATCCCAAATCTCTACAAATCAACTCGACCTCCTATGGCTTGCTCGCACTCCACATTGGAAACTCACATTACTGCTTGGAATACACATTGTTGGCTCTGTTAAATTCACACAATCCTGGATCTGCATCTAATTGGGTCGTCTAGCCTCCCTTTGCCTCTAGAATTAATTTGCTCTACCTTCCAGGCGCTGATTCGGCCTCCGGTAGCTGATAAAACCCTCTTTCGACAACTCGCACTGCTCAAATAAGCCTCCTCTTTTCCTGCTTCCCGGGCATTGCAAAACTGAGGAAAATCTCCTCTGAACCTTTGCTCCCAAATCTTTGTTGCTCCCTCTCTCTGATTCTCTTTCCCTCGCTCGAATGGCACCCTCATTGAAAGTTTTGAACTGGGTAGCTCGAACTGCCTTGCACACAATGATCACACTAATGCTTCTCTCCAAGCCCTCAAATTGCTCTTATAATCTTCTGTTGGGCAACTAACGATCAAGATCTAATCTCGATTAATGCCTTAAATCACTTTGACCCCATCAATAGAAGTCTCTAGATAAAAATTGAATGACCTTGATTAATTAAATTTAATTAACAATCTTCCCTAAGTTAGACTTATGAAATAATTAAATTATTGGCTAATTAATTTAATTAAGGTGTTTCTTAGTCTTATCTTGTGAAACATTTTTTGGGTTTTGGATATCTCATGTTCCTTAGCCTCTTAGACATCATAGAGACAAGAAAACCTATCTATTGCTACCTCAAATTTCAAAAATTAATAGAGACCTGCTAATATTGCGAGAAATTATGACATCTAGAAAAGGCTTGTTGCTAGAAAATCAACACCCTAGAGGAGAAAGTGAAGAACCTTGAGAGAGACGTGCCCATTGAAAGATCAATAAATCTATAGGACTAAACTTTAGAAAGTAGGAAAAAAAAAAACTATGTTTTTAGTTAGTGCTCCTTAGTTGTTGCATTCTCACACTTCTCAAAGTGAATGGATAATTGACTTTGGTTGAACCCATCATGTGGCTAAATATGCTTCTATGTTTTCTTCATTTAGTGAAGCTATGAAAAAAGAAATCTATTCAGCATATAATTATGCACTTATTGTTGTTGAGTGTGGCAAGATTAATGTCAGAATGGTGTGATCACTAATGTGTTTTATGTACTTAGTTTGAGTGCTAATTTGTTGTATGTACCCTAGCTAATTCAGACTAGCAATAAGATTAAATTTTGGGTAGATTAGTTTTTCAAGGGTTCTATTAACCCTATGAAGAGACTATAAGTTTTGTGACTTTCCCAAGAAAGATCCAAGACTGACTACGCAACCTAAACCAACCACTGGAGTAAAATTTAGCATGAACTTAGGCATCTGAATTTTTGAACTAATGGCAAAACATAGCATGGCTTCTATAACACAAAGTTATTCTCTTAATGGAGTATGTGAATGGTACATGCTTGGCAAGAATCACTAGGTTATATTTGAAATGGGGAAGACTTAGAGAGCAAAGGGTTGGCTATAACTTGTCCATAGTGAATTATGTTTGCTAGTCAAATCATCTAGTTGGTGCAAGGTGTGTTTGACCACATTGATGGCTTTTTTAGGTACACTCGGGCATATTTCTTGAAGAATAAGAATCAAATCTTTGAAAAGATCAAGGAATTTAAGGCATTGGCTGAGAAACAATTTAATCAATCTATGAAATTTTTAAGATCATACAATGGAGGAGAATATGTAGGCCAAGATTTTGAAAGTTGTTGTCGAATGGTCTCCCTTAACATAGTTTTGTACTTTCCACAACTCAGTGAAATGGCATTGCAAAAAAAATGATAGAAATGGCATGTTGTTTGATTCATGTTAAATCTTTTTTTAACTAAGTTTTTGGCAAAATTCAGGAGATCTTTGGTAAAAAAGGCATGTTTCCAAATCTCTCTCTTAACTAAGTTTCAGGCAAAAGCTATCCACTACTCAAACTATTTGTTAATTATAATATCGACTAAAGCTATACAGCATAGGTCTCTAATCAAGAAAGGAGTGGGAGAAAACTCTCAATCAATCATCTTAAAGTCTTTAGATGCATAACATGGGGTCAAATTCTTGAAATAAGCTAGAAGTGAAGAGTCATGCTTGTATCATAATGGGGTACTCTACGGAGTTTAAGACCTATAGGTTATTTCCCTTGTCAAGTAAGAGATTATTTTCAAAAGAGACTTTTCCTTCGATGAACAGACCTTTGAGGTCATTGTATTCAGTTCCTCTTCCAATATGTTGAGTAGTGATCCTATTGAAATCCTACAAACTTTTGGATCCACAAACAAATTTATAGGATTGTCCAATAAATAGTAGACTTTTTTACATAAACCAACTCATAACAAACCTTCCATGACAAAGTTGACCACAAGTTTTGGAACTTTTGTTCAATCCAATAATAGTAATCTTGGTACAAGAACACCTTCAACAAAGGCGATTTGTCTTTTTGGATAAGTAAGCAAGAGAATTGAAGTTGTTGGAGTCGATCCATGAGATATCAATGACTTAAGAAACTAGAAGTGAAAAACAATTAATAGTGTTGCTCTAATAGCACGTGTTAGACATATGTGATACAAACACATGTAGATGCACATGGTCAACTTGAATGAGAGAAGTCATGGCTAACGAATATCATTCCTTGATGACAAATGGCACATAAGAATCAATTCCTCAGTTGTAAGGAAAGAATGTTGTGAAGTATCAATGTGTCTAAAAGACCAAATTTACCTTTGAAAGTAGTATTGAAAGACACAAGACTTGTTTTGTAGCAAAAGGTTTTTCAAAACAAGAAGCATTGACTATATAGAAACCCTTTCCCCTATTGCAAACATGAACTATGCTGCATTGATTCATTCACTTGTTCATATTTGGATGGGAGGAACATTGTATTGATTTCAAAATTACTTGTCTACATGGTGATCTATTTAAAGAGATTTATATGGAGCAACCCCCTTGATTTGAAAATGATGGTAGTCTTGTTTATCAATTGAAAAAAATCCTTGCATATTACGAAAAAGGTCTAAGGGCATCATATTAGAAGATTAACCATTTTTCCTTGATTTCAATTTCAAACACTATGAAACAAATCAAAATGTATATATATTACATGTTGATGGTGAAAGATTGATTATTACATTGCATATCAATGAGTTGATCATTACTAGAAACAAAGTTGATTTGATTTTGAGTTTGACGAAACAATTAGTAGATACATTTGAAATGACTAACCTTGGTCTAATTGCATTTTTTTGAGCATCCAAGTTTTGTGAATGGATTATGGTATCTTATTTCTCAACCTCAATATGCGTGAAACCTTTTAGAAAAGTTCATAATGGAACATTGTAAACCATTTGCTACACCTTGCCAATGAGGAGTGAAGTTAACTTAGTGCGATTCACTAAAAGTTAATGCTATACATTATCGATAGTATGTTCATAGCTTTATCAATTCAACTCTCAATTGACATGATATTTGTTGAACAATGTAACTAGGTTCGGTCTTCATAATTGTATTTATCAAAAGAAAGAAAAATAAATTTTTTATTATTATTATTATGACTTATTAAAGCATAAGTTTCATGCTTCGGTCATCATGTTTTAGGTCAAAGTTCCCATTGAGGACTTCTAGGTTTTGTCTTGAGTCATTAGAGTCATTGTCTATTTAAAGAGACCCTTCTTGGGCTTTTGAATCATGTAAAAAGAATTATTATTGAGTAAAATAAGTCATTTGTCACCTCCACACCCATTCAGTCCTTACCTGATCAAGTCAGCCTACATAAGGGTAGTTCAAACTCTGGAAAATGGTATATATACAAGCAATTCGATTCATTTGGAAGACACACTCACACACAAGTTCCATATCAAGAAGAGGCAGCAAAAAAAGTGTGAAATTGCAAGAGGAGGAGATTTGTTGGAGAAGAAAAATCGAAGCTTTTGGATTGTCTCTCTCTCACATGTGTGGATTTACTGAGCTATTTACTAGATCGAAATTCTACTATTGGGAGGGTCGAAGTTTTGTTGTTGAGTCAAAGTTCTATTGGGTAGAGTTTTGAATTTGCTTGGTTGAAGTTTTGTTGTTGGGAAGGTCGAAGTTTTGTTGCTAGGGAAGTTGAAAGTCTGCTGCCACTAGATTGAAGTGCTAGGTCGAAGTTGTTGCTGGAAGACTATCTTCTGCAAAAGAAAGGAAGGGTTGACTTGGTGATTGGAGGAAGTCTGTGTCTAGGTTAAGGAGTGTTGGATCATTTTGTTAAACTATTAAAGGAAGAGTTGTTGACTGGGTTTTCCCCTAGATAGAGGTTTTTCTCTGGTTGTTCGCCTACATCTGGTGTCTTTGATTTTCATGTTATGGTTTTGGTAATTGTTTGATGAACTAAGTTAAAATAAGAACACAGGAAAGTTAATAAGAACATAAGAATATCACAAGTAATTATCAACATAAAGAAAATCTTTCTGCCTTTTTGATTTTCCAATGTGGTATCAAAGCTAAGGTGAAGAAGAAAAAGACATCCTAAAGATCTATTGAAAGAAGAATAAGGAGATTTAAGAAGTTTGACTAAGGGTCATTAAGGAAAAGGATCATATAAGAAGTCAAGCCTACTATATTCAAGATCAATGTCTAACTCAATGAAGGGAGGAAATAATTTAGAAGGAGCATCCAATTACAAGGCATGGAAAAAGAGGATAGATCTCATCCTCGAGAAGAATAAAATTTGGATCTAGTCAAAGGAAAAGTAAAGAAGCCTACAAATGAGTCAAGTGATGCAGAAAAGTCAAAGTTTAGAGAAACAAAGATATTGGCCATGACCCTAATGGTGGATGGAATAAAGAATAACCTCATCCCATATATATCCAACATGGATTTTGCTCAAGAGATGTATGAGGTATTATCCAAATTATTCACAACCAAGAATCTTGGTTAAATAGCAAGTCTTAAGAATGAACTAAGAACAATAAAGATGACAAAGAAAGACATTGTGGCATCATTCTTTGTAAAAATAGCTAGAATCAAAGATGAACTCGAGGTAATCGATGAGATAGTACCTGAAAAGGAGCTTGTAATCGCTACACTTCTGGGATTACTAACATCTTGGATTGTCTTTTCATCAGGTCTCGACAGTTGAAAGGAAACTGTTATATTCGAACAATTATGGAATGCATGCAATCAAGAAGAAGTCAGAAATTCATTAATAAGCAACAAAGAGAATGAAGAGGAGAAAGTTTCAAATGCCTATTCCGCTCATCACAAGAACAAAGGAACCTTCAAGAATTCTAAAGGACCTAGAAGCAAGGTAGACCTATCCAAGATTGAATGCTACAATTGTCACAAGATGGGTCATTATAGAAGTGATTGTCTTGAGAATTTGAGAAATAAGAAGAGAGAAAGGGAACATGCAAATGTTGTTGATGAAGGTCCACTTAAGAAGAACAAGAAGGAAGAATCCGAAGACAAAGACTTATTTGTTAGGGACTCTATCTTTTTACTCTAAAGTTTTGAATTATTTACCTTTATGCTTTGATTTCTAGTACTTGTAGGTTTAACATGATTTGGAAAAACATTGTCGAATTGTTTGGTTAAAGTTATAGGTATCCCTCGATATTGGATCAAGAGGGAGCCCTCACCATTTTTCCAAAGATAAGTATCTTACTCCTTGTATTATCTTTCATATTTGGTTTTCATTTTCTTATCTAGATGTGTTTATACTAGATGCTAATAACATTTATTTTTATATTTTCCTTGTTTAGGAGAAGCTTGTTGATATGCTCAAAGGCTATGGAGAAGATCTCACAAGACAAAGCATTGGAATTAATGTCCTATAAGGTTTGTCTAGAAAACACCTCAAAGGTATGTTTTAGATCATAAGTTGTGTTCTCTTTGTGATAAAGGTATATTCATTTAAATCTACTTTACATTACTAAAAAGTGTTATGTCTAGGACCTTTGAATCATAGAGATTTTTGTTTGGGTGACTAATCATTAGATTGAATCTACTCTTATTAAAAACATCATGTTTGTGGAACCCTAAAAGGTTCTCTATAAAACCCTAACCTAAGGGTATGTTAATATGAAAACCCTAGTTTACTTAGGGTTATTGATAAAACCTAGAAAATACTATTCTTTTGATATTTGGGGTTTAGATAGTAATGCCATGTTTGAAATTTTAGTATTGTTATGGAAACCCTAGTCCTTTAGGGTTGGATGGTAATGTATTCCCAAACCTTGAGGTTTTGGAAAATTATGGTTTATGAGTGAACCCCTTATAATATCTAGAGTAAGCACCTAGGAATGAAAACCTAGGTGTATGTGTGTTCATCTAATCAAAACCCTAGCCTAATCAAGATTGTTATATGCCTAAATTTAATTGTATTGATATTTGTGTCTTGGGTTTGTCCAATATATGTTATGATATGTTTGTGCATGATTATCCTAGATATATATATGTGCTAACCTATTTGTTGATAATTTCTAGGGTTTGTAACTAAACGCTAGTAGGAGTTTGATATTCTAGGATATGGCGATATTGTTTCCATCATGATGATAAAATCTAGGGTTTACAACAAACCCTAGTAGAAGTTGGTCATGTAACCTTAGATTGTGTAGTGATTGGTTTTAATTGTTGACATTTAAGGCTTAAGTGTCTCATAGATGGAATCTAGTAGAAGTCTAACATATGAAGTCTAAAATTGTTGGATGCATTGTAGAACTATACTTGTTTTAATTGCTTCTAGGGTTTGCAATATATTAGAGTATGTCATATCTCTAGAAGAAATATTGAGGTCCTAGATATAATGAAACTTATATCTTGATTGAGTTTTTTATCTGATCTAGGGGTTATAACCTAGCCTGAACAAGAAGTTGAGATTTAAAAGTATGTGACTCTTGTTGACTATGAACCTACCTAAGTTTTAGGTATTTGGTGTCTAAAGCCTGATGTTTCCATTATTGTATGATTCTGATATAATTAAATTCATGCTTCTATATATGTATTTTAGTCGTACTTGTTGTCTAAGTTGTGCAAGTACATAATCTTCAAAATGTTAAAAGATATTTGTAAGTAAAGTTGATTTATTTGATAAGCAGGATGAAAGAAATTATATGAATGATGATGATCAAGATGACTTTAATAAGGAATGAAGCCATGAAATATTCTCCGATGCTATGGAAAAGAAGTTGATCTCCCTAAGTTAAGAGGTAGCATAGATAGAAAGAAAGGGTATATCTCCCAAGTTGGGAGGGAGGGCATATTATAGTCATGATGGATACCTTGAAGAGATTGGAGAATGAATGTTGAGGTGTTGTTGAAAGAAGGAAAGCAAGATTTGGTTGAAGAATATGTTGTTGCATGTGAAGTAGAAAGGAAGTTGTATGATTGTGGAAACTTCTGTCAAGATTTGGGAAGCCTCTAAGTCCTACTGTGATAAACTATGAAGCAACATCAAGATGATTGAAAACCCCAAAGGTTTTTGTTTATCTATGAGTATTTCAAAGGTTGTTACTGATTAGGGTTGTGATTGTTCAAGTAAATCTCTCGAAGTTTTGGAAGCATGCTCGATGTTACCGATTTGTTTGATCGAGAGAGATTTGATGTGTTGAGGCATTATGTGTAATATGCCTAGAAGGATGGTTGGTCGGCCTGTGTGTTGATGTCTAGCTCCCGAAGTAGGGATGGTGGCGTTAGTCATAGAGATTTGACCTTGCATTACGCACCTAGGTCCCTGGGTTGATGGTTAGCAAGTAAGCCTAATGGTACCTTGAGAGGTTGAAAGCTTTAGTCCATCTTAGTCTCATTCGAATAGATTGCCCTGGTAAGGAATCTAGTTTGTGGCACCGTAAGTGCCTAAACTCTTCATGTTGTTATGTGCGCAGGTCTAAAAAGTTTGAAGTCTAACAGCTCAATCGCATATCAGATGTGGAGGAGGAGTGTTGTAAAGTGAGTCGTGGAGGTGTTGATACCTGATAGCGATAAAGATGGAACCTCGGAAAGCGAATCAAGACAGTACTAAGGCGGAAAGGATTGTTTTGTGGACATTTCCTTTATAATTGTTTATAAGGAATTAGCGCCGATGGAAGGTTTTATACGTTATTTATATACATCCATTTTTAAAAGCCCCGATAAGTATTTAGGGGCCTTAACCATTGGAGGTTGACCGCATCGCTAAAAGAATTGGTCTTTGTTCCGACACCGCTGATAGCTTTTCTCCAATGCGATTGTTCGGGGTTCGGAAATCGCACCCTTTTATGTCTTAAGACACCACTTTGTAAACTTCAATCGTCGATGCGAAGTTCCTTCAAGTCTCAAAACTTTGAAGGAAATAATGATAGGCGTAGAAAGATTTATTGACATTAAGCCTCCTTGTAATGTTGGTTGATTAGGCTACGGCCCAACCGTTGATCTATAAAATATTAACCGTTCTAGTTAAATAAATAAATAAATAAATAAAAAGGTGTTGAAGAACGTAACTAGGTTCGGTCTTCATAATTGTATTTATCAAAAGAAAGAAAGAAAGAAAAATATTATTATGACTTATTAAAGCATAGGTTTCATGCTTGGGTCATCATGTTTTAGGTCAAAGTCCCCATTGAAGACTTCTAAGTTGTGTCTTGATTAATTAGAGTCATTGTCCATTTAAAGAGACCCTACTTGGGCTTTTGAATCATGTAAAAAGAATTATTATTAAGTAAAATAAGTCATTTGTCACCTCCACACCAAGTCGACCCTTACTTGATCAAGTCAACCTACATAAGGGTAATTCGAACTCTAAAAAATGGTATATATACAAGCAGTTCGATTAATTTGGAAAACATACTCACACACAAGTTCAATATCAAGAAGAGGCAGCAAAAAAAGTGTGAAGTTGCAAAAGGGAGAGATTTGTTGGAGAAGAAAAATCGAAGCTTTTGGATTGTCTCCCTCTCACGTGTGGATTTACTGACCTATTTACTAGATTGAAATTCTATTGCTGGGAAGGTCAAAGTCCTATTGTTGGGTTGAAGTTATGTTGGGTCGAAGTTTTGAATTTGTTGGGTCAAAGTTCTACTGATGGGAAGGTCGAAGTTCTGTTGTTGGGTCGTAGTTTGGTTGCTGGGGAAGTTGAAAGTCTGCTGCTATTAGATTGAAGTGCTAGGTCGAAGTTGTTGCTGGAAGACTATCATCTGCAAAAGAAAGGAAGGATTGACTTGGTGTTTGGAGGAAGTTTGTGTCTAGGTCAAGGAGTTTTGGATCATTTCATGAAACTAAAAGGAAAAGTTGTTGACTAGTTTTTCCCCTAGATAGGGGTTTTGTCCTAGTTGTCTGCCTACATCTGGTGTCTTTGATCTTTGTGTTATGGTTTTGGTAATTGCTTGATGAACTAAGTTAAAAGAAGAACACAAGAAAGTTAATAAGAAAATAAGAATATAACAAGTAATTATCAACATAAAGAAAATCCTTCTACCCTTCTGATTTTCCAACAATATTTTCCTTGTTGTTAGTGTGATTTCTTAGTTCATGTAGAATTCATGAAAATTTCATCTCAAGGCCATAAAAAGAATTGTTCCTTGCAACCTAAGATCCTTAATGACTCATTGATACCCTCAAAAAAAAAGGAAATAGAAGTTTTTATTGAATGTCATTTTTTTCATTTCTCTTAAAACTATATTTTGGAAAATTTGATAGCATTAGGAAGGCATTTGATATGCACCCCTCCCCTTGTTTCTTCCTAAAAAAATTTAAATGAATTAAAACATGCGCAATTAATTTCTAAAATATAGAGGGTAAAGAAAGCATTGAAATTTTCCTTTAATAAAATCTTAAATCAATATTGTTTAAACCATTTGTCGTAAATGGTTTTTCCTTTACATCTTTTATATTCTTATTCTTCTAAATCTTAATACCTTATGTTATCTCTAGACTAAGTATTTATTTTTTCAAATGGTCAAGATTACAACTTCCATGCTATTTACAATAAAACCTTGCGACTTATTAATTGAATAATAATAATAATAATAAAACATTCAATTTTCCTTATTTAAAATAATCTCATTTGTGTAATTTTAACCAACACTCAGGATTATGTTTCTATTTGCATAGTTCTTTATTCTTTACTTGAAATAAGCATCAAGCTCAAAGGAAAGGAAATCAGGATTATGTTTTTATCTGCATGGTTCTTTATCCTTTACTTGAAATAAGCATCAAGCTCAAAGGAAAGGAAATATAATCAACCAAGGCCAAGAGAATTGAATCTACTCCATGATTTGTTTCTATCTGTATAGTTCTTTTCTTTATTCTTTACTTGGAATAAGCATCAAGCTCAAAAGAAATGAAATATAATCAACGAAGGCCAAGAGGATTAAATCTACTCCATGATTCTTTAGTGGTTACTTTCCTTCTCTCATTTTTTCCATGACCGAAGGCAAGTATCAATTGCTTATTGGATTATAATTGGTTGATTTTCCAAATCAAGTAAGTATTAGTATATTTATTAAATTATAATTACTTTTTTATTAGATTATAATTGGTTGATTTTCCAAATCAAAATAAGTAGTAAATATATTTAGTTTTTGTATACATTATTAAATCATTTACATCTTATAACCGTACAACTCCACACTAATAGAGGCATTTAAAAAAAATTGTGTTTATTTTTTCTAAATGAAAAAGGCTACTCTAATATATTTAGTTTTTGTATTGCATTATTAAATCATTAATACTACAACCATACAAACTCCACACTAATAGAGGCATTTAAAAATAATTGTTTTTATTTTTCTAAATGGAAAAGGCTTTAAAACTATTAGAACAAGTAAAGAATATATATATATATATATAAATGAATGAGAAGAAGTAAAGAATATATATATATATATAAATAATAATTATATATATATATATAAATAAGAGAAACAAGTAAAGAATATATATATGAGAGAGATATGGGCAATTTATTGTAGTGCACAATGTTGAAACATAATTGTGTTAAGTGAACCAAGGAAATCAAAATGTTATTTTTCATGCGCATTCGTGTCAAAGTCCATTAACACAGAATAAATAGTTTTAAAAGAACGTATCTCACATTACAGGCACATGGTTTAAATTATGGCTTAATAAAAAATTATATATTCCATCACATCACATCATAAAGCTTAACAGTCAACCAAAAGATGAAGAAGTGCAGAGCTTTGCACTAATTGGAAAACCAGAATGCCACTATGATATAGGTGAGCAAAGGAATAACATGTTGCTTGAACCAGGAGTGGTTTTTGCCTCAACTAGATTAATACAAATCACCACACAGAAATGAATATTTATGAATCCCTTCTTTTGTCAAAACACTTGAATTTTAAATTAATTTAATACAATAAAACAATGTGGTAAAATAACCAAAAATAAATCATAAAATAATGTGTGGTCAGGCATCTGTGTGAGAGATTACGTCTAGAGGGTTTATGCACACCATTGAATTCAATATAAATCCTAATAAGAATTTAGCATGCGATTTAAACTCTTTATCTATTCCATAATAATAAATGTTTGAATAATTTCCCAAAAAAAATTAATCACATCACAATCATCTGCAATTTAACATAATAGCTATAAAAATAAGTTTAGATAATAGATTTTTAATAACTCAAAAGATTAGTTAATTAATTGATATCAATGCTGCTGCTTCTGTCTGTGTTAGAGATTAGTTCAATTAAATTTTTATCAATGTTAAATATTAGGCTACTTCTGTATTAACAGATGCTCAGTTTGAATTCCTGAAGTGAAACACAATAATTTATATTAATAAGTTTATTAAAAATACCATCCATAAATATGAGGAAATATCCCTATCCCTTAAATCTTTTAGTAAATGTTTAAAAAAAAATATGCGAGAAAAAAACGTAAATCTTATTTATACAAAAACAACTCAGGTAAGAAAGAAGAGGGGTGTTTATAAGTAAGGCATGGAAATAAAACATGGAAGTGATGACATAACTTACAAGAGTCTTCTACTCATTCCTTTCCACCCAAACCCAAGGGTTCTTATTTATTTATTTGTGAGCTGCTGTTTACCAAGAACCTTTAACTATCTTTGGTAGTAATTTCAACGTTCAAGTATTGTGGATTCACTAAAGCCTTCATTGCAGGGTTGCGTGGAAGAAAAGTCTCCTGCAAGTAATAGACAATGCCACAAATGAAAATTTAACACTTAAAACCAAAAAAAACCATGTAAACTCACAATAAATTCCACCCTCTCAGAATGTCCAGTACAATACAAACCTTCCATTAACATGTAAGACCACAAGCAAAATGCAACATAGATGCTGAATTCCTGATAAAACCAGACTCTGAAAATAACTTTTACATATTGTTCACACGCTCACACATCTCCTGTCTGTGTGCATATCTGTATTGAGGGCCAGGGAAGATAAAGAGGTCAGCACAACAATATGGGGTGCAATATTGGAGGCCAATTTTGTGGGCAGTCTTCCATCCATATAAATAATGTGTAGTCCATATAATATTTAGAAGCAATCCAAGATGCATCCGGGAAAAAGCCAAACTAAGGAAAATGCAAGTTTGGTCATAGTATAGATAACCAAACATGCCTTTGAAAAGTAAAAGATAGCAACTGTTATCATCAGTTGTGTACCATGTCTTCCCATCTAAAGCTGCTTCGCTTCACTGTTGGTTTTTAATTAACTAGAAGTAGCATAACAGTACTTCGAACAAGTGCTTCTCACGTAATACAACCATTCAACCACCATGAGAATCACATTGAAAGGCCTAAAATATAATATTAGCAAACAAAAGGATGACAAATACGCATGGACCAGTCAGTTTATGCTCAAAACCCAAACGAAGACAGCCACAAACTAATACGTAGGCTAGTCTATAATGAATTCATTGAAAAAAATGCAGAGTTTGCAGGATCAAGAACATTTCAGTTAAAAAGAAGACAAGAAATGCAGCTGAACAGAGAACATCCAACAGCATTTATAGCACAGTGGACTGCTGACAGAAGCCAAGATCAGACACAATAATACTCAATGAAGTATGTTTTGTAGCCACAGATCTAGGGCACTCTAGCGATATAAAAAGAGAGGCAAATATTGCCTCTGAGCCAAGATCATTATCTTCATGGATTGATATCAGTGTTACTAGGAGCAACCTCCCAGGAATCACTCCCACCCTGAACCATGCTCTGAGCAAGATCATCCAAGAAGCACCCCTAGGAGTGCACTCCCTGGAATTAAGAGCATGCTCCACGGCTCTTTGACATGCCCCTTGCCACTATTGGGAGCATGGCACTCTCTAAGACGCTCTCGAACCAAGAAGCATGCTCCCTGTGCACTCCCTAATTTACCCAAACGCTTTCGCAGTAAAGGGGAAAAATGAAGTTTTCTTTTATTTTTCTCTTAATGGTGGGACTTAGGGGGGTCTAGGCTTTAGGGCAAAGTCAAGGAAGAAACAAAAAGCACTTCTCCCCCATCATTTTCCTCATTGCATTCATATTTATGTGCTTAAGCTTGTAGTGGGAAGCTTGGTCTTCTTGTTGGTTTTCAAGAAAGGAAAACTTCTGAAAGTTTGGAGGAGAGAATGAAGATTATATCTATAGTTGCAAATAATTAGATAGCTAAAAAGGTAATCCCAAAAACCCATTTTTTATAGCTTCTTGAACATCCTTGTGTTGTTTGCTTGTGGCTTTTTCCTCTTCTCCCACTCATTCCCATTCTTTCATCTCCCTCATTTTATTGCCGTTTGTTCATCAAAAACTTCAGGAAAATGATCTTCTTGTGGTTTATAGTTCCATTTTTCATGCTCATGGTGTTGGTGGGGAATAGGCATGAGAGGGAAAAAGAGGAGAATGGTCATTTTCATAGTGACCCATTATATGAAGATGAGGAAGGTTTGGAAGAGGATGAAAGTGGCAATGAAGGTGGCAAAACTTCATTCACACCCTTGTAGAGGTTTGTGACAGAACTTGAAGGGGGAAGGGGGTGGGACCACTGAATTTTTATGTAAGTATGACAAGGAAAACTTTATACCAGTTCATTTACCCATGTAAGAAGGCATCATTGTGGGGTATTGGAGAGTGATGAGAATAAGGCAGCCATTGGGATCTCAATTTGCCCTAAGGTATCAAAGGAAGAAAGACAAATATACATCAAGATAGAGGATGCTGCACAAAGAATGCATGGTAAAAAACAAAAGGTTCAATATGATGCATCATCTGATTTGATGGCAACAAATCTGCATCCCCTCATGCTAGTGGGAACCTCAAGGCATGCACGGAATGGATCTAAAAGAACAATAGCAGATTTCCTTAATATTGGTGTAAAGGATGACTAGTGCAAATATTGGTGGTCATGTTGGAAGGTCCTCAGATATAGGAAAGAACTAAAGAAGGGCCTATGTACATCAAAAATGATTTACAACTCAATGACTACACACCACAATCAGAAATAAGAATTGCCTTCTAGAGCAGGACCAAACATATACCTTTATGATGGGAATGCCATCGTAGCAACAAGAAAATCAAGGAAAGAAGATCAAATGGGAAAAGTTACACAATTTTTTCAAGGAGAAGTACCTTCCAAACACTGTGACAATCACAAGGTCAAAGAAAAACATGATGATTGAATATAGATATAACAGTTATATTATTGTATACAGTTTGGAATAGATTTAAATTAATAATAAATAAGTCACACTTATTGTAAGTTGCTTGCACAATAAAAGAGAGTTGTCTCTTCACCCACATACACATATCATGTTGCCTCTATGTCGTTTTCCTAGGGTTCTCCAAACGCACAACTAGGATTCATGCCCTAGTTGCTTTTCCCTCTCATTCATGTCCTCTTTGGATGCTCAACCTTGTACTGACTCTAGTCATCTTCCAATCTCCAGTATTCCCCCTTGATCCAAGATACCAAAACCCTCCAATAACCCATTGATTTTCCTCCCTCATGCCCATCCATGCACATTGTCTCCTTGATGGCATTAAAGACTACTGCAACCAATCCTCCTTTGACACTGCTGTCACCCCCCAGATAAGGTCCACAACCCTCCTTGAGCAATATCTCCCAAATATGCATCTCAATTGTCTAGGGAAACATGGGCTTTCCTACAAAGCCGCCCTCCTTGATGATGATCAATTAGAATGGACCTCAATTGTTTCCCAAACCCCAATGGTATGTGTAATATCAAAAGCTCCTTCTCCTTCTTGATGGCATTAGACATGTTAGATCAATCCAAATACTTCCAAGAAAATGGCCTTATATGCAAATTCAACGACCTCTAGCTGAAACTAGCAAATCTTCACAAATGGATCTCAACTTGGAAGCTAGAAATCAAGGAAGAAACATTATTTATCCTTGTGCAAAATGGTTCTTCATTGTTAAATTTGATCTATCAGAAGATAGAGATCGCATCCTCAAAACATGTCCTTGGATTGGGGTAAAGCAGGTTTATGCATGAAGACTTGGTTCCCAACCTATGATCTAGTGATGAACACTTTATCTTCCTCCTATTGAGGTTAGACTCTACCCAACCTTCCCTCCAATTCTAGGGTGTTGATTCACTATAGGACATTGAAAATGCCCTAGGAAAACTCCACTATGTGCAATATAAAAAAGGAGGCATGTAACCACTTATGCTAGATTATGCATGGACATGGACTTTAACAAAGGTTTTTTGATACAGATCAAGCTAGTTGCCAAAGAACCCCTGGACTCAACCTCTTGAATATGAACGAGTTGCCTTCTTGTTATAACCTACTTTGAAATAGGCCATATAGTAGCCCTCGTGCAAACTTAAAAAATAATGCCAATCTAGAAGACCCTCCAAGACACTGACTTGTTGAGAGTGGACGTTGGAGGAGCACCATCTCATGTGCAAGGATCTCACTCCTTTAATTCATGAAGTGGACCAATAAGATTTGTAGGCCATTTGTAGTTTCCTAATAAGAAATACCAACAACTATGCCCCCAAAAAAGGGGAAATTGCAAAATCCCAATCTATGAACCCCTATAGGAAGGTCCTCAAATATATACAAGTTGTTAGGTGGATCAGCAATCTCTTCCACAAGTACTACCATGGAACTCCCCTTGAACACCATCCTTATCATTCAAACCTAAGTTGCACAATACAGGGAAATGGGTCGAGTTTCCGAAACAAGCACAAGTACAAAACGTGACCCCCCAAATTTTGGAAATGGGGAAACGCGATATGTGTGTGTGTGTGTGTGTGTGTGTGTGTGTGTGTGTTAGGACATTCAAGAAATGTTATGTGCAATCATAAAGCATACATGATACATTATAATTTATTACATTTAAAGTTTAAACATTATGATTAAATTATCCAATGTCATTGCATAAACTATAAGTCTCTAAATTTACATCACATTTACTCATGAATGATCACATAATGAAAATAGCAATATCGGAATATCGAAAATCAACCTTTATTATATATCCAAATCTCAAAATCAACCTTTATTATATATGAGGCTGCAAGTACAATAAAGACTATGAGGTTGCAAGTATTATAAAGGCAAAAGACTAATCCCAGAAGCATACTCAACAGTGGATGGTGGTGTTGAAGAAGATGATTGGCCAATTCCACTTCTAGGCTCCTGGTCCTCAATATTTAAGGCAACAAGAGAGAGCTCCAAATCAAGACTTTCTGGATCCACATCCCATTCTTTAGAAGGACCACTGCTATATTCTGGACCCCTACGAGATGCAAGGCGAAGGTTGGAGTGCACATAAACAAGATCCTCTGCATTTTGTGAGTCAAACCCGTTGCACTTCACAGAATGAATAAAACCATAGGTGCTCCAATTCCTTTCTGCTGATGAAGAGCTTGCCACTTGTGAAAGAACACGAATGGCAAAGTTTTGTAAATGTACACCACTTGCTCCATGACAAATCCACCATCTAACTAGATTCATGGTGCTTCTCTCCTCCAAAGTTGATATATTTGAATAATCATCTAATCCTGCAGCAAAAACTGGCAAATTCTTCCTTCACCTCCCTGTGTAGATGAACTGGAAACATTCTCATAAGGGCATTTTTCACCCCATTAGCCACCTCTCTATCCTTATGGGGTGCCTTCCTTTTCCCATTGCTTTGAGCAATAAGCTCCTCATCATATAATTTGGGGTTCAAGGCATGTGTTAAAGTGCGCAATGGAGTGTTGAAATTGTTCCACCTATCAACAATGATTTTCTTGACTAAATCAACAAAATGATCATCAACAAACAAAAGCTATGGAGACTCTTGTGAAATGATTTCCATAGTTTTCTCAACCATGGAATTCATGCCATCATATACCTCTCCTAAGAAAGGTTGGTCAGTGTCAGCATTCTGAAGAAGCTCAAATGCAGGGGTTGTGAACTTTAGCAAGAAATCTATCTTGCTCCACCAGTCCTCATCAAGGCACAATCTACGCATCATACATCCCCGCTCTGAATCTTCTTGTCTCCACTTAGCCAAAAGTTGACTCACCACCATAGAAACTAATGCTTTCTTAACCTCAACAAGACAGCGCAGCATTAGGAAGTTTGAGGCATATCTTGTCTCAACAACTTTTAACAACTCCAATTTGGAGTACTCTCGAAATATTGCTTGAGATTGGCAGTGGTTGGTGATGAATTTAACAATCTCCCTTGCTTCCCTTGTGATTTCCTTTATCCATGGAACTTTATTGTCGATCTCCAGTAAGATCAGATTCAGATTATGAACAATGCAAGGTGTCCAAAAGATGTGGTCATACCTCCCCTCAATAATTAAACCTGCAACTTTGCAAACTGGTGCATTATCTATGATAACTTGCACCACCCTGTTAGGTCCTATTTGTTCAATATATTTTATAATAACATCAGCAATGAATTGTACATATTTTACCTCTCTTAAGCAGTCTTCCACCTTTAAAAACATTGCTCCTTTGCGTGAAGTGGCAATGATATTTATCAATGGTCTGCGCCTTGTATCTGTCCATCCATCTGAGACTATGGTAACCCCAAAGCTACTCCAGGAAGAACGAATTGGTGATAAGATATCCTCCACAAGCTCCTCCTCATTTTTGAGAAGTTGAGTTATGACTTTCTCATTGGGCCCCTTGTACCCTTCATATCTTGCCAGTAAGGAGAGCGAACAACATTGAATGGGATACCAAATGCATAGATGCACCTAGCCACTCTGGAATTAGTTTCTTCTCTCGCTTGCACATTCACCAATTTAGCAATTCTTCTATCTTGAACTGAATTGGATGCCCCTCTGATATTTTTGGATGGTGGTTGTTCATGTTATTGAGTGTCTATCTTCCTTGCTTCAACTACAATCCTTGGCTCAATGTTTGGTGGAGCTTGAGGAGTAGCTTGACTAAGCTCTTCATGCCTTCTTTTAATTCCATCTGCCTCATCTTACTCTCTTTGATATGCCCTCCTCGCCAATGGGTCTGTTGTTTTTGTGCAACTTGCAATCCTTTATTGTTAAGTTTAGGTATGTTCTGTGCTTAGAGCAAATTTACTTCAATTTTCCATATTAGCTCAATATCAATTCCAAATTAGCAATCACATTTAGCATGATAATAAAATGCAGATAGAACATAAACATAAATTGCAAAAGACAAGCCAAGACAAGAGGACACAAGATGTGGCGCCAGCCAAGGACAAACCCCAATGTGGGGAAACCCTTGATCAATTCTTCTTATATTCTTCAATAGTTCAGCAAAGAGAGATAGTACATATACATCAGAAGTCAACACTTTGACTTGTCAAAATAAGAACAAAGATCTTCACTATGAAGATAACATAATGAGGTTGCAGATCTAATGACACGGACTGTAGTTCTGAACTCGGGTGAAGGCACACTTATCAGTCCTCATACTTCAATTGATTCTCCAAGGTGATTCCATCACCATGTTGCACCCAACAGTGTGTCGCATCAACCATGTTGCATCCATCATGCTGCGTCAACCATGCTACATCCATCACCATGTTGCATCCAACATCATGCTTCCAAGCTAATAGATAACTAAGCCCTTCAAGGGCTTTAGTCCACCTAGGATAGACTCTCCTAATCCATGCTGCCATCCGAACTCAAAGCAAACTGTAATACTGCCTTGGAACAGCCTTAGTTGCTTGCTATGGCTTGCAACCGAGCAAAGCAGCTAGTTGTAGCAGTGGATTCTTCCAACAAGTCTCATGAACATTTAATTCATGCCCAGACATAGTCTTGATACACCATTGTCTCCTACACTAATTCAAGCTACATTTTGGGCTCCGATGGCAGGCTTAGAGTTTCCTTTAATTGTGACTAGAGGCCTCTCTGTTGACTGCAATATTAGGGCCTCTTTCTAGCTGTGAATTTGAACCATACTGCTGAGTAAAGACCTTCTCTGGACAGCGTACAAACTCGGTGGTAGGAGACCTTCATTGGAAGCGGATAAGGGCTACTTCTGTCAGCTAATTAAGGCGGCGTATGGGAGTCTAATTGCTGCGTAGTTTGGGGCCTTCAAGAACTGAGAATAGATCCCTAGACAACGTGAAAGGGGCACCCTTAACTAGGGATTAGAACACCCTTGAGGATTGCGGCTAGGGTAAGGTTAGATCATATATTGACTGCATATAGGAGCCCTTTCTTGACATCGTTTAGGGCCTGTTTTCCATAGATTATTAGACCTCCTTTATACAATCATTCAACAACATCCATAGTGCTACCTCAGTCCCTCTATTCTCTGTAGCTAGGGCATAACATGACCCTCCTTTCTCTGTGTCTAGATGTCTTCACCTAGGACAGTGTTTAACTGTGATTCTATCTTCCCATTACTGCGTCTAGGGCACTCTAGAACAGCGGCATTAGACCTGCGTTTAGGTCACTTCCTCGCTGTGTTATGGAAGCCTTCTTCCCTGACTGCGTTAGGGCTTCTTCCATGACTGCGTTAGGGTTCTGTTAGAGCCTTCTTTGCCAGTGTATATGAGCTCCCTAAGACCGAATTAAATCCTCTCCTTGCTGCGAAGAAGAGCTTCCTTTAGGATAGCAAATAGGTCTCCTTCATGACTATTAGGGCAGCGTAGAGGACTCTTCATGACTATGTCTAGGGCTAGGGCATCTCACTAGGGCAGCGTATCCTCTTTAAGTCTCTCCTACCACCAAAACCAAAAGACAAGTGGAGAGGAAGAGATCACAAGAGGTGTGTTTAAAATGACTTGCAAGCCACCTCTATTTATAGTGCAATGTTGAGGATAGATGGGGGTAATTTGGTTGTTGACCAACCTTGAGGAATTGTCACATAACACAAATAGATTCATATCTCCATGAATACATATCGGAATCGGATGATCTTTAGATCAATTCTACACCTCTCAACGAGAGGAATCCAAGAAAAATATCAGTTGCCATAAATACGATGACACACATGGAGTTTGGCCCTAGTTGCCAATTTTAACACTTATCCTCCTCCATGCAAAAGATGTGTCTTCACTCTTGGGTAGGAGCCCTTGTTCGAATTACTGCAAAGATTACATCACCATTCCCATGAGCCACCACCTCCGCATTTTTTAAGCTTCTGAACATGCCTCCAAAGAGGATCATATTCAGCCCTTGGGTTGGACTTGGGGCTTGAACTTGCACTAGGTTGGAAGCGCATTACTACAAAATGGTGCTTTAGAGTGTGGTGTTTTTCTCGGGGAAGGGTTTTCCACAAGAAATTAGTGTCTAATGATTACATGTTGTTTATTAATATCTCTGTTTATTTAATTTATGCATATTCTTTTCTCTGGTTATTGTATGAAGCATATTCCACGGCTCTGGTTCCTTTGCCAAGTACTAAAAATACGGATATTCTTCATTAAAAAGAAAATTAAGGACTTTGAAACATCAAAGCCATTTTAAAGCCCTAGTTATATGAATTCGTTAAACCTGAAGTATTGAAACATAAAACATTTAAATTCATTGTTACTTTGAGATGCCGTCATATTTTTCCGTAGAAAAATGGAATACATAGAAGCAAAACAGGAAAAACTTACGGAGACATAAGAACAAGAGGGAATGACAGAGAGCGAGTGTTGTTGGGCATGCTGGAAGGCGGCGGAGCAGAGTTGTGCTGCTAGGCCCAACCCACGCTTAGATGGCGGTACGTATGTATGCGTGATATCCATCACTTCTCCCCTCAACTCGTATTCAAGGAAGGCTTCCTTGTCTTCCGTCTGGAATCGCTTGCAGCTTGGATTCCACACTATCCTCGCCCTCCCTTGCTCCTCGTCCATCCTTCTCGTTGTCATCCTCCTCCACCCCTTGTCTGCTCTGCTCTGCTAGAGCCCCTTTGGATCTCTGAAGGAGCTTGTTCGTCGTTTTTTCTTTGTGTAGGAGAATAGGCCGAGGGTGAACTAGTGAGATTAATGGTTCTTGTGATGGTGGAAAGAGATACAGGAAAGAATTGGCGCATGCGATGTGAATCGAAGAATATAAAAACTAAAAACACAAAAGTGGTGGCAGAGGTACTCGAGGCTTTTTGCGGACTTCTTTTTTATTTCAAATTAAGGTCGAGCGGATATCTTCACTTTTTTTAATTTTTTTAATTAACGGTTTAGATGGATTGATTTTAATTAATGGCTTTGGGTATATGTTTCGTTGAATGTTTGTATATTGTATTTAGTCTTACTAGCAATCTACCCCCTCCAAGGTGGTTTGTAGTCACTTTGCAACATCAAACAATAATGAGATTAATATTGGTAACATATAACATTTATCATTCAGGTTTGTATTACATTTAGTTTTCAACTATATGTAGCAACTCTAGATGAAATTGTCTCTAAAAAATCATTTTAATCTACATTGTTTAATCCAGCTAGATATTGGTGGACACCCACCTGTTCCATTGGCTCACAACATGATTTTCCTGTTTTGGAAGTTTTTATTTTTATTTTTGGTAGTTTTTAGGTCTTGAACTTCTAGAGCCATTTTAAGGCCCTAAGTGGCATTTTTTGGGGAAACGGGTAAACATTAGTGTTCAACTATGTTTGTAGTCATAAGTTCTCTCAAATAGAAATTGCTAACGGGCTATCGTGTGTGCCAAACGAAGATCATATGCCAAAGTCACGAGCCCAAGAAGTTGATGTTCCAACTTAACCCATCAAGCCCCATAAGCCTTTAGCGCTTCATCTCTTAGGGTTAAGCTTTTGATGTTTAGGGTTTCTCATTGCTTATTCATAGTAAAAAGGCCTTTCAGCCTCATTGTAGCACAATTCAAAAGGCAAATAGTCGTCACATCTATCTCAGATAAGCTACCACCACTCGAGCTAGTTGCTTTCATTTTGCATGTAAACAGTTCCAACATTTGTTATTTATTAATTGAAGTTCAGTTTCATTGTACCTTTGTCTTTCCATTTTAAATTTGTATTTCATTCTGTTCCTTCATAAATATGGATCATTCATTTTCTACGTGCTCTAGTCTAACCAATTTCTAATCTATAATTGCTTTTTTACATGTTTTAGTCTCTAATCGAGTTCTAGGCTTCTTATTTGCAAATTTAAAATACTCATATTGGCATGAACTTATACGACATTGACCTATGATGTTATGTAAGAGTCACATGGGATGAATGTGTAACTAATATAAATTTGGCATTCATGGCTTGTGGACCAACCATATTTAGGTGTGTGTGTGTGTGTTAACCAATTGTACATCAACTTATAATCTTGACAATTCACTCAAATGTATGTAGTCCACATAAAGGAGGTGTTATTCTTATGTTATTCAAGACACATACATAGTCCATATACAGGACGAAAGTGGGGACCATTATTTTAGTACGGGAGAACAAGCATAATGGACACTTGTGTGGGTTTAAAGATCACCTTTATTCTTGCATATCTGTTATCAAGCTAATCCTCACAAACTATGTGGAATAAGAGGGAAGGAGATTTTATAGCCATGGAACATATTCCAATCGTGGAAGTTATTCCAAGAATACAATCTATTAAATTTTGAATACACTTGTATTCATAATCCCTAAAGGATGGATAAAACTCAAATTAAACTGCAACGAAATTTCAAAAGGTGTTTAGGGAACATTGGAATTATATGTAAGTTCCTAGGAAATATGTAAGTTCCTAGGAAAGTATGCAGAGGTGATCAAGGGAACATTGGAATTATATGTAAGTTCCTAGGAAAAAGATGATTTTTTTCCCAAACACCTAGAAACATTGTGCTCGATATCTAAGTGTGTTTTCTTATCTAGTCACACTCTTGTAATAAGGTTCTGATCCATTAGTGACATTTGCTGACAATCGTCATTGACATCAAGGAAATGCAATAACCAAAAACTCACTAATCAATGAAAAATATAGTTCAACCATTCATGCTATTAAAACATTTTAGTAAGTTGTTATTGACATATTTCATAGAGGATGAAATAATTCACCAATTGTTAGCTTAAACTTGTATAGTTTGAAACAAAAGGGTCAATTTAGAGACATTGATTATGAAACAAAAAGGACCAATATGTTTCATCCTCTATGAACTATCATTGGGTTTAAGCTAGCAATTGGCATGCCCACCCTCATGTGCCTATTGAGGGATATAACACAAAGGAGTTTACAATTAGTTATTACATACAAGTTTTAAACCAAGAGAAGGCCTTGCATCCATTTGAAGAGTAGGGGATATAGTGAGAACAAAGATGCACCTTATAACATCAAATAATAACGACATTAATAGTGGTAACATATAACATTTATCTTTAAGGTCTATATGACATCTATCTTTCATGACACGTCTTTCAAGTTCATCCTACAAGATATGCAACAACCTTAGATGAAATTGTCTTTAAAAAAATATTTTAATCTACATTGTTTGATCCAGGTGGATATCTGTGGTCACCCACTTGTTGCACTGGCTCAACATGCTTTTCCTATCTCGGCAATTTTCCTTTTTTTTTGGCAGTTTTCAAGTCCTAAACTTTCACAGCTATTTTGAGGCCTTGAACGACGTTTTTTGGGGAAACATGCAAATATCAATCTTTGATTATATTTGCATTCAAAAGTTGTTCCCCTGAGATAGACCTTTCTAATGGGCTATTGTGCATACCAAAAGGAGATCATATGCCAAAGTTACGAGCTCGGGAAGTTGACGTTCCAACTTACCTCATCGGGGCCCATAAGCCTTTGGCACTTCATCTCCTAGGGTCAGGGTTTTGGATGTTTAGGGTTTCTCATTGTTTCTTCATGGTAAAAAGGCCTTTGAGCCTCATTGTAACATAGCTTAGAAAGGCAAGTAGCCATCACATATCTTCTCATAGATAAGCTACCACCGCTAGATCTAGTTTGCTTTCATTTAGTATGTATACAGTTCAAACATTTGCTATTTATTAATTGAAGTTTAGTTTCACTATACCTCTATGTTTTTTTTTAAATTTGTATTTCATTTCATTCTTTCAGAAATCTGGATCATTGTTTTTCTACATTCTCTAGTCTAACCGAGTTCTAATCTATACTCTTTTTTTACATGTTTTAGTCTCTAGCCAAGTTCTAGACTTCTTATTTGCATTTTGACCTACTTTGGCACTATGATGGCCTAAAATACTCATACTAACATTAACTTATTAGACGCTGACCTATGATTCTATGTAAGAGTTACATGGGATGAATGTGTAACTATTATAAATTTGTCATTCTATTTTGCTTAAGTTTTTAGACTAACTTATAATCTTTGACAATTCACTCAAATGTATGTAGTCCACATACAGGAAGAAAGTGGGGACCATTATGTTAGTAGAGGAGAACAAGCATTATGGACACATATGTGGGTTTAAAGTCATGTTTATTCTTGCATATTTGTTATTGGGAAAATCCTCACAAACTATGTGGAATAAGAGGGAAGGAGATTTTATAGTCATGGAAGCTATTCCAAGACACAATCTTTTAAATTTTGAACACCCTTGAATTCATAATCCCTAAAGGATGGGTAAAACTCAAATTCAACTGCATTGAAATTTCAAAAGGTCTTTAGGGATTGATTGGGCAAGGAAAGCATGTAGAGACGACCAAGGGAACATTAGTGGAATACATGTAAGTACCTAGGAAATAGATGAATTGTTTTTCCAAGCGCTTAGAAAGATTGTGCTTGATATCTAAGTGTGTTTTCTTATCTAGTCACACTCTTGTAATAAGGCTTAGAAAGATTGTGCTTGATATCTAAGTGTGTTTTCTTATCTAGTCACACTCTTGTAATAAGGTTCTTCTCCATTGGTGACATCTGTCAACAATCATCATAGGCATCAAGGAGATGTAGTAACCGAAAACCCACCAGTCAATGAAAAATGTAGTTCAAACATTAATGCTATTAAAACATTTTAGTAAGTTGTTATTAACATATTTCATAAAAGATGAAATAATTCACCAATTGTTAGCTTAAACTCGTAGAGTTTGAAACAAAAATGGCCAATATAGAGACATTGATTATGAAACAAAAAGGGTCAATATGTTTCATCCTCTATGAATTATCGTCGAGTTTAAGCTAGTAATTGGCATGCCCATCTTCATGTGCCTATTGAGGGATATAACACAAAGGGGTTTACAATTATTTATTACATACAAGTTTCAAACCAAGATAAGGCCTTGCATTTATTTGAAGAGTAGGGGCTATAGTGAGAACAAAGAACTCACAACATCAATATCTAGTCCTTAGCTTTAACATATGTTCAAAGCATTGTTGTCATTGACCAAATTGTTATTATGTTGTCACATGTATCCCTGGGTACAAGTTAAACAAAGAAGAAGCAACCAATCATCTAGAGTAGAGGTTGCATTGAGAATAGGCATTGCGGCCATGTTGACCACTATGTGTCAACTACCCTATAGCAGTACACATTTTTGCAAAGGAATTCCACCATGTTCGAGTAATCAGATATCTAGAATTCATCATCATCATTCATCAGTTTATCAAAGTTGTAACTCGAAATTCTACAGCCTAGTGAGCCATTGTAAAAATGATTCTAGTATGTATAGAAATCCATGTAAAACACCTAGCTAAGCTTAAATTTTTTTGCTAACGAGTTTCATCCTAGGGAGTTTTTTAACCTCCTAGAATTATGTGTGTTTGTAAACATAGATAATCAACAGAGTTTTTCTTCTAGATATACCCCCAAAACTAGGGTGTATCTCAGTGGTGATGTCTTTAGTGAGTCCTAGTGTATCGAGTCTATGCATTTTCATCATACTAGATCATCTCTTGAGTATCGCAAAATTTGGTTGAGCCTAAGTGTCTATTTTTAATTATTAAATTTTCAAATGGTTAGGAAATTTAATAATTTAGATGTAAATTGTAAAATCAAATGATTATAAAAGTTGAAGGTGGTAGAGTACTCATAATTAGAACATATACACCTCAACTTAGTGTCTAGACACCTTTTGAGGGTTGAAATTATGTCAATCCCCTCAAATTATTTTTACTTTTGTTTTTCTAGCAAAAACAACAATAAATTAGCCAGAAAATGGTCAAAAAATTCAAATTGAGAGGAAATAAAGTTCTCTCCAAGTGGAAAACAATTTTTTAAACAAGGTGGTCATTCCCAAGGAAGAGTTAAATTTACAAACCCAATTCCAAGGCAGAAAAAACACAAGAAATTCTTTGGG
Source organism: Pinus taeda (assembly GCA_000404065.3). Taxonomy (NCBI): domain Eukaryota; kingdom Viridiplantae; phylum Streptophyta; class Pinopsida; order Pinales; family Pinaceae; genus Pinus; species Pinus taeda. Next base: position 188,032 of record APFE030208265.1, read on the forward strand.
GCCAAATAAAAAAAAAAATTTCAATAAAATTATTTTTTTTCTGGGTCCAGTTAGTTGAAAATTCATGGGTCCAAAAGAACTCCAATTTTCAAAGTCCTTCATCAAGGGAAAATTCATTTTTTTAACAAAAAAATGAGTTTATGGACCAAGGTGATTAAGTCAAAAATGATTTTTTGAGAAAAAAATGTCAAAATAATATTTTTTGGACTAGCAAAAAAAGGAATTATTATGGAATTCAAATTTATTCATCAAGATCAAGGGACAAGATTTAATTTTGGCATGAATCAAGCAACAACTAGCCATTATTCTCCAGGATCAAGTCAAAATTGTGCAACTTCTTGGACCTAGTCATTTTCCACTTGGAGGGGAATCTAGATCTCTCTATTTTTCTATAAATCAAGTCTAAGGCTCCTCATTGTAACATATTATTTTTGGATGGTATTGGCTTTGAAGCTCTGTGATTTTTCTTGATCAATAAAAGAAAATACTTTAGGGGTTATATTACGATGTTCTTCTCGGCTTATTATGATAATGTGTATTGTCATGTGTTTAAAATTTCTACTTCATTTTGAATGCTTGCTAAATTCATTAGCCATCTAGATTTATAACTGCTTGTTTGCATCTATTGTTGGATTTGAGCATTGCTGATCAATTAGACCTGGTGAGTTCTTGTTCGAATCTCTAGGGCTTCTCGTCACTATGTGAATTATTCCTTTTGAGTTTTAACAAGATTTGTTGAAGTTGTTTTGATAGAAATATTTTTTTGAGTAGATATCGATGACTTGGGGAAATTCTTGCTTGAATAGCCCATGTAATCGAGTTGGGCATTTGGGGAAGTTTCTTATTTAAACCACTCACTTACTTAGTACATAATGACTCAAAAACTATGGTTGATGTCCTAAGGGCTTCATCATCTAGAAGTTTTAAAGGGAGTTTTTCTTAGTTCCCCATCCTAAATAAACCCATATTAATTTTCAAAAAATTCTATTTAAGGAGTTTTATTTGACTTATTCTCTATTTAAGAGCTAATCCCATTGTGAAATACTTGTAAATAATATTTGTGAATATTTTTTAGAAAAAAAATATTTTAAATTTTATAAAAATATTTTTAAATATTTTTTTCAAATATATTTTGAAAATATTTGTAAAACTTTGTAAATGATAATATTTGAAACATTTTATTTTAAAATTTGTAAATATAATGTTTGAAATGTATTATTTTAAACTTTGTGAATCTATTTTTGTGATCTCGATGGTCTAGAGAAGGTGTAAGGTATCAACAACATGAGATCTGATTTCAAGGAAGGCTTAGGGGTTGAATATTTCATTTTTTTGCAGGTCTTTCGTTGGAGATCTAAAGAAGGCCAGTAAAGAAGAGGGCCTTAGCCCTCACTTAGCCCTCACTTAGCCCTCACGGCTAGGGTTTGAGGCCCAATATTGACAAACTTGAAGCAGTCGTCGAGCATTCCTTACCAAACTTTCAGAGCTACAACATTTTTTTCTTTTTAGGACTCTTGAGGGTTCGATTTGTCATTCTATGGCTTCTTGGAACCCATGGAATTTTTTCAGTGAGGTTGCAAACTCATGGAATCATTCCTAGCCACATAACAAAGGAGATCTCGTACTGCTTGCAATTTTTGTGGCACATGGAATTATTTTTTAGGGTTATAAGGCAGTCACAGTCCTAATATACTCTTTTCCTTTGGATCTGACCCTTCTCTTATGTGTGAAGATTATATTGAAAACTTTTAAGGTTGGTCCAGACTTATTATGTTTTGCATACCTCATATTTGTTAGTACAATAGGGATGTAAGCCTTTGAAGTCCATTAAACCATCACTCCTCACACATTTATCATTTGATTTTGGGTTTCAATTTTTTTTGGAGGGATCTGATTATAGTTGCAGGGTTTTTAGAGTCATAGATTTAATTTTTGTTGCTCTTGTTCGTCATTGTAGAAGGATCCAATTTTTTAGGAGGTATTTGGGTCATAAAATCTTCACAAATAATTTTCAAAGGGTTCATTCTTTGGTCTACTTTATTTGCAGGTTTTGGATCACTGCTTTGAGGACGTCACAGTCATTTTTCTCTCCAAAACCTTTCCCTAATACATATATATTCTAATTCCAAAATTTGGAGGAATTAATTTAGGAGGAAGGTTGCAAGCCTTCCGAAGCTCTCAAGCCCTTAAATGATAACACAAAGTTTCCTTAAAGGGTCTTGATACATCTTGGAGCAAGCCACATTCATTTTTGATAAGTTGCAAGAGCTTTAGGGTGTATTTTTTTAACATTGGTTTTGAGGTATCTAATCCATCTTTAGAAGGTTTCAATGTCTAAATTTTTGCGAAAGAAATTGCTATTAAATGCCTTAACCATAACCACAAGGGGTTTGAGACTTTTTTTTAAACGAGTGTTCTTTTTGCAGGAAAAACCTAATAATTTTGAAGTGGTCTTCATTGTCAAAATTATATTGATCTACTTTAATTTCTTTTTTTTTAGTTGGCCACTAGGGCTGAGAAGCCTTTCCTATTTAAGCATCAAATTTAAATTTGATGGATTCAAGATGGTTTTCAAGTTAGTTTGACATAAATTATTTGCTCTAACCCTTGTTTCCTTGATAGGGCCAAAAAGGTTTCATTGGGAGGCTTAATTTCCTTTTGTCATGAGAATTAAGCCCATCTTTCTCACTTAGCATAAAAGGTTTATAGAGGGTTGAAGAATTCAGTCATTTGCATAATTTTTGAAGGCTATAAGTTGTGAAACCTAAATAAATTTTGCTTGAAATTCTAATTTGACTCAGATCTAATTGAAATTTTTTGAAGCTAATTGGGTTTTCATCATCATTAAAGGGAAAGACTCCTTGGTAACAAAGATTCATCCCACTTGACAACTATTTAAATCAGAGAAGTTACATTTCTTTTTCATTGAGCCAATATATATTGTCTTTGTCATCACCTTGTTGTTAGAACAAGAGCAATTAAGACCTGAATGGTCCTTTCTTCGGACTAATGTTATGTTTTGTGGGAAAGGCTTCATCAAACTTTTGAAGTAGCAATAAGAACATCTATATCTTTGATGTAAGTTGTTGTTTGTCTATGAACTGATCTTAGTGTTTTGTAGAGAATTTTTCAAAGATTTTTTTAAACTTTGTTTTTAGATCATTTACATTGCTTATATTTGAAACCTAATCAGAAGCACCCTCTTTTGTGGCAGTGACTAATTATTTTACCTTATCTAGGGATGTGAGTATTTCTTTCTGTCATCCAACTTGTTGGAGGACTAGAGAGCTTGAAGTTTGATTGAAGCTATCATATGTGTATTTGCTATTATTTTCATTGTAAACTCCTAGACTGGAGAGCGTGACCTTCTATGAAGAGGCTTCTTCTTGTGATCCTCATTAATAAAATCATTTTTTTCTTGAGGGAGCTTGGATTTCCAATTCAAGGCATCCTTTCTCCTTATTTAAAAAGGAGAAATATATTGTTAACTAACTAACTTAGATTCAACCACTACTTTGCATTTGCATCCTTAAATCTAACCACATATGCATTTCTAATCTTGTAATTTAATTGCATTTCTAATTTTCATTCTGACTTGCATTGCAGCTTGGTTTGAATACACTTGAGATACTCATTGTCTTGCTTCATTTTCATATAAATATTTTCAAGTAGTCTCTCAAAATTTCTGTTAGTAATCTCATTTTATATCTAATAATTGTAAGTTTCTTTATATTTCACTACTTGTTTAACTGTCTGATAAGTAAAGAAAATCCTAAAAGAATATTGTCAATCTAGGGCATTTGAGACATTGCTCTAAATCTAATTGTATCTTTAATTGCTTCATCAAATCACAGTGATCTTTATCGTAAACTAATGACCTCATGCTTTAAGTGATATTGCATATATCTTGGTTTTAAGCATATTTTCCTAATAGAAGCAATTGTATTTGTGATCTGGGATTTTATATGTAGTTATGCATCCTTAAAATTAACCTCCAAGCATATGCTTGGTTGAGAGAAAGTTAGGGCCACCTTCTTCATCTAATTTGTGAAGTTGGGACCCTCACTTGTGGTTAACATGGTGACCTTGCAGTCGTCAGGGCCACAATTCTTGCGGCATCGAAGGCACTCAGGTGGTTAGAACTCCAAGGAAGGTATCGTTGATATAGCCTTTGTTATCTTTCAACATGTTTCTCTCCACAACTTACATTTGAGACTAGCTTCAAAACAATTGAGGAGAGGGTTCCATTTATATTAGTCATTTTCATTAAAATCAACCAAGATTTTGCACTCCATCTAGTTTAGTCTTGCATTTCATCCTTCTAATTTTTCAAATCTTGTGGAAGCATTATATCTTCCTTGCAATATTATATCATTTTTCTTGTACTCATCTTTAGTTATATTTCTTATTGCCTATCTACATTGTCATTCTTATCTTGAGCATTTTCTTAAAAGTATAAGCAATTTCTTTTGTGTACGTTATTTTTATCTGCTCATGTTTGATATTGTGTCATTTTTTACATTTCTTGCAACATTGTTATTTTTGTGACTTGGAGTATCTACATCCTTGCAAATACTTTCATTCACATTGAGCACTATTAAAGGCACTCATCTACCACATTTATATCTTGTATCTGCTTTATTGATCTCAATTGTATTTATATGCATTGCTCATAAACTCTTACACTTTCTTTGATTAATAATTGAGTTACAAGAATAGTAATTTCCTTACCCTTAAATCTCATAGATTTGTTGCTTCAACAAGTTTTCCTTCATTTATCATCCTTAGGGACTACCCCCCTTGACTTAGCTATGAGAGAGTCTAAACACAGTGAATAGGGATTTAGAGTGACAACCCCTGTTCTGAGCATTGCGCCTTAGGTGTACACTTTAGGCGACAAAAATTTTTGGCATCACTGTCGGGGATAGAGTTTTTTTTGTTCTTGGTTTCTAACATCCTTCACCAAGATAAGTTTGTTGTCCTTGGTTCCTTTTAATAACTGCCTTTTCTAACATTTTGGGGTTCTATAGTTAGATTTCTATTCGAGTGGCGACTCCACTTTTTCCATCTTCTACAGGAGTGTGTACTAGAAGGCATCCAAGTAGCTTGATTAATCCTACTTTGGATCATGAAAAGGTTCTCAAAGTTCAGTTATGCAAGCTCTCTTCTCATACACTTCTTGTTAATCTCAAACAGGAAGCTCTCTATGATATCCATTTATTTTTCCCTTACCCAGCTAAGCAAGACATCATGGACTTATTCACCCTTTGTAACTTTATTAACATTCAAGGGTATCCCCATGATCTCCCAGAGAATGGTCTTGACAAATTACCCTCTTTCTAAGGCAATAATGTGGTTAGTGTTAAAGCTCATCTAAAATCTTTTAGATTGGTTGGGTAAATATGCTAGAGGTGCTAACTATAATAATGAAGATGTGAAGATGAGCCTCTTTGTTCTTTCCATGGAAGAAGATGCTTTGGATTGGTTTATAGAAAAGCCTCATAATTCATTTGATTCATTACAATCGATTATTATTTCCTTTAATGACAAGTATCGAGATAAGAGAAGAAAGGCATATGGTTAAAGCTATCAACATCATAAAGAAGAATGAAAATGAAATAGTAGAGGAATTTAATGGTATTAGTAAAGAATTACCTCAAGATTATAAACCTCCTGACAAACCTCTTTTGGATTTTTATATTGATGCCTTCAATGTTGATACTTCTTATGAGTTGAGACGTGCTAAAAATAATGATAATAAGGCTTCCCAGGTTTTAGTTGAGGAACTTCAGAAGGATAAGAAAGCATCTGGGAAGTCTGAAATTCCAGGTTTTGATAAGGGTTCGAGTAAATCGAAAGAATCTAAGGGAAAATAAATTAAAGAATATGATGATGACCCTATGTAGAAATTGATGTGGAAACTTGAAAGCATGGAACCTAACCAAGAAAAAATAATATCAAATCATGCTAAGGAAATAAGTGCCATGCATGCTAGGTTGGTCCAGATGGAATGGTTTCAAGTGAAGAATTTCCATCCTAGGAATAATAATAATTGAAATAATAATTATTGGTAGAAGAAAGGCCCATCTAATGAGCAAAGACCGTCAAATCCACTTAAATCTGCACATCTTGTGGATGAAGTTATGCCTTATTGTAGGGATTGTGATGCTCTTCATGAGGAAGCTACTTTCTCCACTCTAAAGAGAATCATGGGTAGTGGAATGTTGGGGACAAGTAATCAAATAAATATTGTTGGTGAGGAATATCATTTGTCTATGGAGGATTGGATATAAGTTAAGGAAAATAGTCATGATGTCAAGACTCTAACATCCTCTTATAATGTCAATAACTTCAGGGAGGAAAAATATTTGATGGTCCATGTTTTGGAGATTGCAAAAGATAAAGGGTTAAATTATCAAAGAAGGAATAAAGATCAGAGCGAGAAGAAAATTACCCCTCAAATTTCTAACCTTGGTTTAAGTTCTAATTCTGGATTAAATGTTGACTTGGGAGGATGGTTGAATAATGCATAAGTTTGGGTTCCTGTCACCGAGATATTGAATATTCCCTCCCAAAGGCTAAATTAATGAAACCATTGAAGCTCCTCATGTTAATGTTTCTCAAGAGAAGGTAATGAAGCTATCTATCAGGATGCAGTATGGATCCACATAACAAATATCATCAACCATTTTTTATTACCTTACTTGTTAATGGTTATCGATTATATAACTACATGTTATATTCTGGTGCTTTGGCTTATGTTATGACTAAGAGGGTCATGGACAAACTCAATTTAAGAATTTCTAGGCCTTACTACAACATATGTGCCATGGATTCCAAAAAGATTGAAGTTCATGGGTTGATCAAGGATTTACAAGTGCATTTATCAGTTTACCCTAACATAATGATTATGATGGACATAATCATTCAAGTTGTCCTGATGATGGATCCCGGTTGGGATTCGAAACGTTGGCAGAAAATCGTTCTTACTGTGGATTCTCCGGTGAATAATTCAGAAATAACAAACCACAGAGGTCTTAAATCTAGTATGATGGACATAGTTGTAGTTGACGTACCAAATGATTGGGGTATGTTATTGTCAAGAAAGTGGGCTTCTGATCTAGGAGGGATTATTCAGATGAATTGGTCATATGCTACAATTCCTTCTGTAACATCCCTGGTTAAAAATCCATGTAAAAAAATATAAGACTACGGTTTATGGGACAAGTATTCAGGGCTAAATGGTGGGAAAAACATCCTAGTGGGTGTTCATTTTGGTTATTATGGCTAAAGGAAAATTCAAAGGCTTTGGAAAGGCAAGAGGCATTATTTGGCATTTATTTATGAAAATAATGGAAATTAGGAGAAAAGGAAGGTGAAAGGTCACAAGTTGCATGTGAGGAGGAAATCGAAGGGAAATAATGGAAAATGAAGAAAATAGAGGCCTCATTGATAAAAAGGATTTTTAGGATCAATGGGCAGGGTTGGTCATTGTAAGATTTCTTAGGTTTTGCATTGGATTAAGAAAGGCAAAGAAGGGAAGCGGAAGGAAGGAGCAAGCAAGGAAGATCGGGATTAAGTAGCTACAACAACATTCTTTGTAGGTATCGATTTGCATTTGTGTTTTCCTTGCTATATTTGGCATGCATGGTATTGCATTTGGTTCTTTGTTGTTATGGCATGGGTTTTTCTAGGTGTTACAGTGTTTTTAGCCTAGCCTTTTCATTTTCGGATAGCCATGGTGTGATGTCGTTCTCATGTTTTGGTTGAGTTGGATTTTTGGATGGATTCAAAGCTAAGTGAGCTGGATCTCTGAATGATAGAGCACATGGCTTAGTGGTCCTTGAACTAGACTGTGGATCACGGTAAAACCACTGGCCTAGTAACCCCTAAGCCAGACTGTGGGTTGCAGTAAATCCACAATTGTGTTGCCTCGGTGGGCCTAGGAATCCTTTCCGATGAATGGTGAGACATACGGTAAAGCCTAGAGGTGGTTGCCCTTGATTAGGCCTAGGAATCATTGCTGGTGAATGGTGGGATATACGGAAAATCCTAGAGGGCGGTGTCTTGGTTTAGGGCCTAGTGATCCATGGATCAGACTATGGATTGCGGTAAAGCCTAAGAGACTAGGAGACAGGAAAATTCCTCACGGTGTAGGTGGAGAAATCCGGTGGCATCCATGCTTGTTTGGCCTAGTGATCAGGTGGAGATCACGTAAAGCATGTTTTTACATGTTCCTTGTGTTGGCCTAGTGATTCAGGATGGATTATAGTAAAGACTAGTTTATATTGATTGGGATGAGGTGGTTTAGCCTCAGGTTTCTCTAGTTGGTTATTTTTGTTTGAGTCCCACATTCATGCTTGGAATATGGCACGAGGGTGAATGAATGAAGAGAGATTTGGCTTAACCATTCTACGGTCAGGGGGAACGTGGTAGTCACATCCCGGATTTGGATTTTACATCATTGATATGAGGTTATTTCTCCTTGTATTTCTATGAGTATTACACTGCTTTATATGTGGATCATATGGATGTTATTTCCTTGATATTTTAGTGGTGATTATGCCAGTTATGTATATGTTTTATGATAGTGGTTATGTATGGCTCTCATCATGTTTTTACTTGTAAATGAATGGAAAATATATCTATGACCTAATAGATGATAATGCAACAAATGATATGAGGGAACGATGCTTCATAGTGATTCTCATATAAGTATGAGACCCCTATGCTTAAATATGTTGTTTACACCTTTAGATTACATATTTGTGATATGTTTGATGAAATTCCTGTCATGGGTAGTAGGGGCTGGGTTAAGGGCTTGTTCAAGTATTTATTTTTGCATCATTGCTTCCCTGTTATTTTTCTATTTTGAAGGTGTCATTCAATTCTAGGTAGTGACCTGACCTCTGGGCATGAAAAAGTGGATCAAATCCCGACGACACTGACACAACACTAAGCAAAATAGTTCTTGGACGTTGACATGACTTGTCATGAGAGTGTCCAGAGGCTCCTTGACATTGGCAGACCTATAACATGGGTGCGTCTAGAGGTCAAGTGGTCAAAAACCTCAGTGGGACCCAAGGGCTAGCTAACTGAGTGGTTGGGATGGTTCCCAGGAGTCTTGTAGCTGATGTGGAAGGTTTGTATGTTGTGTTTCCATCGATTTGACTTCCTTAAGGTCACATAGGAGGTTGAGTCCAATCATAGTAGCCTCTCGTCACATGTTTATCCCGGTTGGTCGGTTACTTGGGTAGATGTGGGAGGAGGGTGTTACACCTTCTTCTAGAGATAATGGATTTGTTAGACTTAACATACAGCTTGAAAGAAGATTCCATGTTGAAGATCCCAGGAGACCCCATAATGAAAATATAAAGGAACAACCTAACCATGAGAATTACGCTATTCTGTATAACTCCATAGTTCCCTCATAATTTAAGGTTGATGAAAAGGTGGGTGATTTAAAAAGTAAAGTATGGTATATGTATTTTGATGGTGCACCTTCCAAACACGGTAAAGATGTTGGAATAGTATTAAAGTCTCCCCTTGGTCACATTTCAAGTTTGCCTATAGATTGGAATTTGAAGCAACCAACAATGTGGCTGAATATGAACCCCTATTGTTGGGTCTTGAATTGGAAAATGATTTAAAGGTTAGATCACTTAGTATCAAGGGAGATTCAGATTTAGTCATTAGGCAAGTCAAGAATAAATTCACATGTACAAAATGATCGAATTAAAAGATATCGAAATGTTGTCTAGGACACTATAGAACTTTTTGATGCTCTTGATCTTCATACTTCTCTTAGAGAAGAGAATAGTCAAGCCGATGAACTTGCAGTTGCAACATCTACTTTGCAGCTTCCTGATGAATTGATAAAGGATAAAACTAATATGGAAGTCATTTTTAGGCCTTCAATTCCCAATAATGTTTAGCATTGGCAGGTAGTTATTGATGATGGTCAAGTTATTCGATTTCTTAATAAGTTAGAAGAATTTGAGGATTTTAAATTTGTCTATAATGATAATATGAATGATGATGTAGCGAACCCTACTCCTAAGAGTCAAGTTGCTTTGGAGCGTCTCTTTGATAGGCATGGTTCCACAAAGAATAAAGAAGAAAATAATATGGATCGAGGGGAATTTATTGAAGTAAATATTGGTGCCTCTAGTAACCCTAAAATTAAGAAAATTGGTAAAGGAACTAGAGTTGAAGAACGAAAAAAGTTGATTGATTTATTTCATGAATATAGAAACTTTTTAGCATTTTCTTATGATGCGTTGAAAGGTTATAGGGAAGATGTCATGGAATACACTATCCCTTTAAAAGATGAAAATGCTAAACCCTTTCATAAAAAACTTAGGCGGATGAAATCTAAGTTGGCCCCCTTAGATTGGAATTTGCAGCAACCAACAATGAGGTTGAATATGAAGCCCTATTGTTGGGTCTTGAACTGGAAAATGATTTAAAGGTTAGATCCCTCAATATCAAGGGAGATTCAAATTTAGTCATTATGCAAGTCAAGAATAAATTCACATGTAAAAATGATTGACTTAAAAGATATTGAAATGTTGTTTAAGACACAAAAGAACTTTTTGATGCTCTTGATCTTCAAAGTGTTCCCAGAGAAGAGAATAGTCAAGTCAATGAACTTACTAAATTGTATTGGCCTATGCAGATGATCAGGGTTATGACATACAGGTATGAGTCAACTATTTGTGACATTGTGTTGTAGTAATCTAGACTAATCGTATATATGTGATTATTATATATGAATGCAAATTTTTTAGGAGCTTATGATGTGAACATCTTATTTAGTTATTGTTATGGGTACCATTATCTTATTTTAGTTTGAGCCAATGTGTTGTGAAGATATATCGTGCTAACTAGATTGATTTTGCAGATAAGATAGCCTCCCTTGAGATACATTAAGGTATGAGTTTGGTTATGTCATCTACTTGGTTCTTGAGTGTTTTCTTTGTGTCATCTATCTGGTGTTTGAGTTTTTGGTGTCTATTATGTCGTCTATCTGTAGTTTGAATGTTTGATTACTTGAATGATATGGGTATGTGTCTATAATATTTCTTGTCAAAACGATCTTGTTTTAAGATGGTTTTACTCACACATATGTGTTGAGGTAGTTGATATGTACTTGAGTGTAGTAGGTGACAGTTGTAGCATTATGTCTAATGACTATGAGTTAACTATGGATTATGACATGATTGTTAGTCTTTTTAAATGTTGATTTCCAATAGATAGATATGATTATCTTGATATTTGGAACATGTGATTGGCATGTGTGAGCAGTTGCAGGGTAAGATGCTTGGTATTAATGTGACAAGGTAATAATTGATTTGTTTATATAACCAACAGTTGGACGATGTAATAGCGCATAATAAGACTCAATTGCAGCAAGGTAAATGGTAAAAGAAAGGAATTGGGTAAGAATTCCTTTGGTTATGTTTGGAAACCCTAATTCCAAATGACTGATTACTTTGCATACAAGAAGTCTTCTTAACCCTAATTTTGTCTGAAATTATGTGGATATGTATTTGACAGGTGTAAAACTTGGTTCTTGTTATGACTAGATTCGTCAAAGGATTGGAGTCCCTTGAGAGATGGCATGGATGTGTTCAGTTGCAAGCAACGTTCTTGGCACAACAAAGTAAGGTAACTGGTGTATTGTTATGGTTCTTTATGCTCTAAAAGTTATGTGTTAATGGTTGTATGATGCAAGGGATTGCATGGTAGAGAGACTGCCATGAAATTATAAAGAAGGCTCAGGTTGAGCTTTCCGTTGGAAGTGTTGGGAACCATGGGGATGGATTCATGGTGTTTGTTGTTAGTTTTGTGCTTTCGATATTTTTCATTTGGTTGCGATCGATTACATCTTTGTTATGTCTGGTGAAAAGCCTTGCCACTTTGTTTGTGGTGTCGTATTGTTATTGATTTTCATGGTTTTCGTCTTGTTTGTTTCTCATCTTGCCTTTTAAGTCTTGAGTGTTGGGAATATATTTGGGAAAGAGGATGTTAATGGAGCTTGGGGAGACCTGTGTGGTACCCAACAAGTAATGTAAGACACGGATGAAGCTCAGTGCATGAGTAATAACAACCGAAGGTAAGACTATGGCAGTCGGTTGGACTGATTGGGTATATGGACGATGGCAGTACAAACATGAGAAAGGTAACCAGAAAAGGTAAAGTAAATGGATCTAAGGTGTCAAATGCCTTGGCTAAGTTGGGAATTGTGGTTCTCAATGTTGTGCATTCTATGCACAAATAAGGAAGTTCTCTTAACCTAAACCTTATGTTATCTGGCAATTATGTTGTGATCATGGCTATCTTGATGTTTATATATGTATACATGTATGTATGTATGTATATTGTTGTCTGACAGGATCATGATTGTTCTATGCTAATGTTTATGTATATCTATGTATGTATCAATGTATATATGTCATTATTTGACATGGTTGTCTGGGATCATTCTTATGGAGGAATGATTGCTTATGCAAGTGAATAGCATGATGAGGTTCCAGGTCTTATGGGGAATCAAGTGGGGAGATTAGTCATGAAAAATATACAAGGTTAGTATCATGTGGTTATTAGTTGATATTATGTTATTATATTATGTCTATGTTATGGACATGATATGCCGAGGGATACATCAGTGAAATGAAAGTAGTGTGGTCTGCGACAATCATGGATAAGACACTGGAAGCAAGGTTACTTGGTAGAGACAATGTGGTTTTGGATGTGTGGCACTACTGTTGTGTATATGTTGTACATGTTGTAGCTGTGATGTTGTGCGCATGCGGTGTTGTGTATATATAGTGTGTATGCATGTTATTTATGCAATGTTATGTATAGGGTGGTATAGATAGTGTTGTGCGAATGTTTCATATGCAGGGTTGGGTATAGATGGTGCTATGTATATGTTGGATATGCGGTGTTGTTTACATATCATACTATGCACATGTTGGATATGCAGTGTTGTGTGCATGAGTGTAAAAGTGGTGTTGTGCGCATGTGATGTCGTGTACATGTTGTACATGTGGTGTTGTGCGCATGTAGTGTCGTGTACATGTTGTGCATGTGATGATGTGTACATGTGTTTTCGTGTACATGTCGTGCATGTGGTACTGTGTACATGTGGTATTGTGTACACATTGTACATGCGGTGCGACGTACATGTGGCGCTGTGTACGTGTTGTGTAGGTGGTGACGTGTACATGTGATGTTGTGCAGGTGATGTGTACAGGTAATATTGTGTACATGTTGTAAATATGATACTACTATGCATGTGGTATTGTGTGCATGTCATACATGTTTTGTTGTGTACATACGGTACTACGTATGTGCATTGTGTAGTCTTGGCATAGTGACATGTGTATTAGTTGTTTTGTACTATGTGTACGTATGTGTATTGTGTTGTACACCATAAGTAGGAGTATGTATGTGTTGTGTCATATACCAAGTGTAGGCATATGTATTGTGATGTGTTGTACACTAGTGTAGGTGTATGTGTCGCATGTCAGGTGTCGGTGCATGGTGTTGTATGTTGTGTGTGGTTGTATGTGTGTGATGCACACTATATGTATGTGCACCTGTTTAAGGAGAAGGCATTGCGTGTTGGTTGGGTGTGGCAACCGATCCAGAGTGCGTACAGAATAAGGAAAAAGGTAGAAGCTAAGGATTGATTAAAGGATAAGTATCAATATTTTATTTCAGTTTTATTATGCATGTGATTTATGATTCTGGTTTATGATGGTTACATGTGATTTATGATTCTGGTTTATGATGGTTACATGTGATTTATGATTTTAATCTATGATGGTTGTGTTTTGTGCTAACCTGATGTGATATGTTTATACATGATGATTTGGTCAAAGATGATAGTTTGACTTGTTGTGACAGGAAGTGAACAAGATTGCAAGTGTACCTTATTGACGAGCTACCAATGAGGTATGACTTAAATTTATTCAAATTTGTTTTGAATGTAATGGAAGGTATGTGCTTGGTACAGGAAGCACGAAAATGTCGAGTTGTGTGGCTAAAATCGACTGCAAGAATTAGCAGCAACAATGAAAGGAATTGGAATAGGTAGTAGTATGTTGGTAAAGCACTTCAGGAGCAGGGTCATTATGGGACACTGATACCCAATAATGTCCATTGATTTCTATGAGAATTTTATGACCAACATGATGCTTTTGAGACAGGTATATGGGTTGGTTGTTTGACCTTCTGATGCGAGGAAGCCTGCCAAGGGATGGATCGCTCGGGATAGGGGATGTTCGATCCAAATGGATCCTAGAAAACCCTCTAAGTATTCAAACATTCAAAACTATCGCAAAAGAATAACGTGTTAAACAGTTGGATAACACTATTGGGAGGCAAAAACATAGAGAAAACATTGAAAAACAGGCTTATCGGTGGTCAAAGCAACTTTGAATCGGAGCTGTCGGATCTAGTTGATCAACGGTCCAGATCCGATCAGCCAATCACAATTGGTAGAGGCAAAGGGAGGCTATCAGTGGAGACCACATAGAATATGTGATAGTGATCAGCGGGGTCAACAAGGACCGTCAATCAAGTGCGCAGATTGACGGCCCAAGTTGCATCACAGTATCGTTATTCGCAAATACAAAGGAGCACTTACAATGGCCTGTGGTATGTACGATATGCGATTACGATCAATCGCATCACCATATCGCGTTAGCACATTTCAATGGAGCATGGTCGATAATAACGATGCCAACGATAGTTGGACCCGATAAGATTAAAGATGATATTCTATATATTTTGAAATCCGATAAGCGACAATTTCCTTTATATTTCACATTTCCGCCAAATGAATGGATTACAAAGGAAATGCGCCCGATGCGATATTACGGACCCGAAAGGGTTTATTAATGCTGTTGAATACTATTTCAAGTCTGGTATGAGCGGGATTTCATGTTTTAATGTATTTTTTAATATAAAAGGGAAATCACAAAACAGGCAGGATTTTGGGAGGACCAAAGGTGGTAAGTGGTTTGGGTCGGGCTCCGCCCAATCCCATACAATGGCTACCATGTGTCCAGGCTGAGGAGAGAGGAAACCACCCTTATCCGGTGGTTAACCCTCATAAGAAAGGGCCGCCCAAAATGAACCACAATCGTTGGATCTGGATCTCCTAGATCAACGGTGGAGATGCGATGTCGGTATACAGGCAGACCTAATAGGAGTATAAGGCGGATTTGTGGATATTTGAAGTCCGATAAACAGTGTTTGGTGGAATTTTCCTGTGTTTGAACGTATTTCTTTGTGTAAACAGAGAACGACAATTTCGAAGGGTTTCAAAGGCTCGATGACCATTCCGTTACAGTAAAGGTGGCCACCATCCCTAAAAGTGCTAAACAATGATTGCTAACGCTCAGAAAGGGATCTGAGTGGATAGAGGTTGGAAAGCTAGAGAGCCCAAGAAGGTGAAATGAACAGACAACGTCGATTGGATTTAAAGCCATAGACAGAGAGCAAACATGGATAGGCAGTGCAGAGACAGAGTAAAGACAGAGACAAGGAGTGATAGAAAGAGTTTGTGTACTAAGAGAGGCTTGAGGGGTTCAAGCAAAACTCTTATTGTTGTATCTGTTATGTGAGACTCAATTTGAGCTCATAATTTTGTAAAACTCTATTTTGAATACATAATAGAGAGGTCACGACTGAAGGCTGGACCAAGAGACGTAGCCTAGGAGTGTTGGGTGAAATCCTTATTAAACTTGTTGTGTTTATGTGTGTTGTCTATTATGTTCTTTAACTACTTCATTGTCTATGTATTTCGCAATCTTATCGATCCATTGCACAAAGTAACATAGGCATATCCATGCACATGAGTCTGTAATACCTTAATAATTGTCTAAGATCTTACAATTAGATCAAGTGGTATTAGATCTTTAGGTTTGCTAAGGTTAGACAAGCTTGTGCTGGAATGTTGAATGCTAACTAGGTCAAAGCTCAAACTAGGAGAAGGAGAACTTGTTGAGATTAATCCAAAAATTGGAAGAGTCTATCCTAGGAGGAGGGTGGTAGAACAAACCTCGTTAGAATCAGACTCTTAGTTCATGGATAGTTTCATGACCATGAGAGCCATGGTGGAAGAGATGTATAGAGAATTTAAGAAAGGCAGAGGTGAAAGCATTTCAGCATCTCAAACAGAAAAAGGAGTAGAGGAACCTCTTCTAGATGGACATCTAGAAGGAAAAAAGAAAGAAGATAAGCCCTCTCCACCATCTACTCCATCCTCACCATCATCATCATCTTCTTCACATAAAACTAACCCTGAAAAGAAAAAGAAGAAAGTTGTTGTGATTAAATTAGATGTGAAATTTGATTTACCAATTTATGATGGTGAATTAAATGCAGAAAAGCTAGATAACTGGATTAGAGAGATTGATGTATATTGCAGGGTTCAGAACATCAATTCAGAAAGGAGAAAGATTCAGCTGCCTAGCCTTCGTCTTGGAGGAACTGCCCTAGTGTGGTGGGAAGGCAATACACAAGCTGATTTGAAGAAGCATGGTAAAATCTTTTTACCTGCAATGAATTTGTTTCTGCCATTAAAAAACAATTCTATCCACTAGCTTATATGCAGCAAGCAATGATGAGTTGGAAAACTCATTGCCAACTAAAGGGCCAAATTGTACAAAGTTATACCCAGGAATTTATAAAAAGAGCTTTAATTCTAGACATTTCTCTAGACTCACTTGAAACTTTGTTGAAGTATATAGGTGGTCCATGCAGCTATTTGAGGCACACCATTCTCATGTTTAACCCTACTCGCATAGATGAGGTATCTGTTTAGGCTACACATCTAGAGGCTAGAGGCAAGAATGTGAACCCAAAGATTGGGGGATCATCAAAACCCATTGCAAGCAAAAACAAGGAAAAGAAGAAGCAAAAATGGAAGGAGAGGAAGACAAAAATTGTATAGAAAGACAAACCTTCATGCACTCACTACAAGAAGGATGGGCATGATGATGAACATTGCTGATCTTTGCATCCAGAGCTGAAACCCAAGAAGTTCAGTAGTAAGAAGAAGAAGATTGTTGCTACTATTCAGAAATATTTTGGGTCAGACTCAGGTGATGAAACAACAGCCACAGCCACAGGTATAAAAGGTAAAAATTCTGAAGCATCTACCAGTAATTCTACTCAATCTATTAATAATGAAGACAATGAGAGGAAAAGACATGAGATTTTTCATATTAGAGTTATTTCCAAGCATCAAAAGATTGATACTTTATTTGATAGTGGTTCACAAGTAAACTTGATTTCTGAAACAATTGTAAAGAAGTTGGGCTTACTAACAACACATCACAAGAAGCCATATCCATTAGGTTGGGTATGTGATAAAGCAAAGCTACAAGTGACTAGACAATGTAAACTTAGGTTTGCTATTGGGTCAACTTTTGTAGATGAGGTTGAGTTAGATATAATTTCCTTGGATATATGTGGTATTGTTTTAGGAAGTCCTTATTTGTATGATAGAAATGCCATTTTTTATAGAACTAAAAATAAGTATCAACTCACAAAAGATGGAATGAAATATGTTGTAAGAGCTCATCAGCTAAAAAATAACTACACTCTCATAAACTCAGGGCAGATGAAAAGAATTGTAAATTCATGCAAGCAATTTTTACTAATGGTTGTAAAGGAAAAGACCCCTGATAAAACCAATGCATTTGAGGGTTGTGATGCTAAACAAAAAGCTGATTTAGAAAAAGTTGTTTCAGAATATGATATCCTATTTCAAGAACCTAAAGGTCTGCCACCCAAAAGGGAAATAGTGCATGATATTCATTTGCAGCAAGATGTTCCATTGCCTAACATCGGAATGTATAGGTTATTCGTTTTAGAGAATGCAGAGATCAAGAAGCAAGTACAGGAGCTACTCGACAAAGGGTTCATAAGGCCAAGCACATCACCATGCAGATCTCCACTTTTGTGGGTGAGAAAGAAAGATGGTTCGTGGAGGATGTGCATTGATTACAGAGCACTGAATAAAATAACGATCAAGAATTGTTGTCCTCTTCCTCACATAGATGATCTATTAAATCAATTGAAGGAAGTTGTTTACTTTTCCAAGTTGGACTTGTGAAGTGGCTACCATCACGTCAGAGTAGCAGAACAAGATGCATGGAAGACTGCTTTCAAAACAAAGCAAGGGTTGTAGGAATGGCTAGTTATGCCTTTTGGCTTAACTAATGCTCTTGCCACTTTCATGAGAGTTATGAATGATGTACTCAAGACTTTTATTGATGATTTTGCAATTGTATATTTAGATGACATTCTTGTTTTCAATAAAACATGGGAAGAACATTTAAAGCACGTAAAGTAGACTCTAGATTTTTGAAAAGAGAAAATCTCTATGTTAAGTTATCAAAATGTGAATTTGGCAAAACATCTTTGAATTATTTGGGTCATATTGTAGGGGGTGGTGAATTGAAGATAGATCCCTCTAAGGTTGAAGTCATTGTGAACTGGCCTAAACCTAAATCTGCTCCAGAAGTTAGGAGCTTCCTAGGAGCAACACAATATTGGAGAAAGTTTATTGCTAACTTTCCCTTGATTGCAGTTCCCTTACATGCTTTAACATGATTGAACAAGGTGTTTTAGTGGGGAGGCAAACAACAGAAAACCTTTGAAACCTTGAAAGAAAAGATTAGTACAACACCATTACTAGCATTGCCAGATCTTCAAAGACGATTTGAGATTGAAACAGATGCCAATGACTATGCCATGGGAGCAGCGTTGATGCAACATGGTAAACCCATATGTTATCATTCTGAGACATTTAATTTTGCAGTAGTTAATTATCCCACATATGATAAAGAATTGTATGCATTAGCACAAAGTGTGAAAAAGTGGAAACATTACCTAATGGGCAAAGAAATAGTTATACATACTGATCATCAACCACTTCAATATTTGCACTCACAAACTAAATTGCAGCAATCAAGACATTATAGGTGGATGGGTTTTCTACAACAGTTTCATCTTCTCATCAGATATAAGAAAGGCATACACAATATGTTGCAGATATGTTATCCAGACCAATCATAAATGCATATACTATACTTAAGCATAACTCAGTAATGCATGAAAGTTACATTGTACAATATGCTCAAGATGTAGATTTTAAAGATGTATATGCAACTTTAAGTCATGGAAAACAAGTAGAAGAATTGGATTATCATGTTAAGGACCAACTCTTGTATCATTTGGGAAAGTTATGCATTCCTCAAACTGAAAGAGTTAACATAATCCGAGAAGCACATACTTCTCTACTATCAGGTCATTTTGGTGTAAGTAAAATAGTTGCACAGCTACAAAGATTCTATTATTGGCCAAGAATGCATGAAAGAGTTTCTAGATATATTAAAGGGTGTAACATGTGTGCTAAAAGCAAGCCCAACAATAGAAACCTAGGCTTGTACACTCCACTTCCAGTTCCTTCTCATCCTTGGGAAAGTGTTTCCATGGACTTTGTTGGGGGATTGCCAAAATATAGAAAAGTTCATGACTATTTATATGTTATTGTGGACAGGTTTAGCAAAATATGTATTTTAATACCTTGTAACAAGCAGATTACAGCTGAATAAACAACAAAGTTGTTCTTTCAGCATGTATGGGTTCATTTTGGGTTACCCACTTCTATTGTCTCTGATCGAGATTCCCAATTTGTTGGGAAGTTTTGGTCAAGTCTATGGGAGTTAATGGACACCAGACTGAAGAAGAGCACAACCTTTCATCCACAAACAGATGGGAAAACACAGGTGGTCAACAGGACAGTGATCCAGTTTCTCAAGGGCTATTGCAGCAATCATCCCAAACTTTGGGATGAACATTTGTGTTATGTGCAACATGCTTACAACCGTGCTAAACATTCTTCTACACAAAGATCTCCTTTTGAGACTTGTTTTGGTTTTACACCCAGGTCTCCCTTGGATTTTGTCTTTAGTAAAGACATAGCAGTTGATGGACACAATGATGTGGACAAAGCAACCAAGTTCATTGAACAAATCCAAGATATTCACCAAGCAGTGCAGGAATAACTGGAAAAGAGCCAAGCCAAGTACAAGGCAAGGCATGATAAGCATCGAATTGAGCATAGCTTCCAAGTTGGTGATCAAGTCTGGTTGTACATCAGCAAAGATAGAATGCAAGGTGAAGGTAAGAAGGTGAAGCCAATAAGGCATGGGCTTTTCAAGATACTTGAGAAAATTGGTGAGAATGATTTTCGCCTTGATTTGCTAGCTTACATGCACATCTATTTAGTAGTTAATACAGAGAACTTGAGACTATTTGAACCTTCATTGATTGAAGATCCCGAAGAGCAATCAGTTGCCTTCTATTGATGATCTGTTGCCTGAATATCTCAATGAGTTGCATGAAGATAGAGTTCTGGATAGGAAGGTGAGAACTACGGACAGAGGGGATGTTGAGTACCTCAGAATTGGACTCAAAGGTTCAAAACCAAGCAGTGCAAGATGGATAGAGATTGGACAAGTGAGGAAGCTGTATCCTCACTTGATTGATGCTTAAAAAGGTCCAGCTTTTGGTGGTCCAAAAGCCTTTTTCAGTGGGAAGGCGTGATCCAAATGGATCCTAGAAAACCCTCTAAGTCTTCAAACATTCAAAACTATCGCAAAATAAGAACCTGTTAAACAGTCGAATAACACTATTGGGAGGCAAAAATATAGAGAAAACATTGAAAAACATGCTTATCGGTAGTCAAAGCAACTTTGAATCAGAGCCATCAGATCTAGCCGATCAACGGTCCAGATCTGATTAGCCAATCGCAATCGGCAGAGGCAAAGGGAGGCTATCAGTGGAGACCACATAGAATATGCGACAACGATCAACGGGGTCAACAAGGATCATCGATCAAGCGCACAGATCGACGTACCAAGTTGCATCGCAGTATCACTATTAACAAATACAAAGGAGCGCTTACAATGACCCGGGGTATGTGCGATATGTGATTGCAATCAATCGCATTGTGATATCGCGTTGGCACATTTCAATGGAGCGGGGCCGATAATAACGATGACAGTGATAGCCAGACCCGATAAGATTATAGATGATATTCTATATCTTTTGAAATTTGGAAAGCGGCAATTTCCTTTGTATTTCGCATTTCCGCCAAATGAATGGATTACAAAGGAAATGCACCCGATGCGATATTACGGACCCGAAATGGTTTATTAATGCTGTTGAATACTATTTCAAGTTTGATATGAGCAGGATTTCATGTTTTAATGTAATTTTTTTTTTTGAGACAAAGTTCGGTTGCTATGTATTAATCTGAAAAGAAAAAAGAGGCAGTTTGCCATACATATGATGCTTCTTGAGCATTCTGAATCCAAGGAATTACAAAAAAATTACTTTCCTTGATTCTTACTTTTGTTTTCCTGCCTCTAAGACTAGTTATACTACTGTAGATTCGGACAAACTGCAGGCCCCAAAATTTGCATCTGCACAGCATATCTAATCTATGTCGATATGACTTATTTTTCTTGTTGTAGATCCTTCTGGGTCAAGGTCTGGTTTGATTTGCTTTGCACTGGAAGAGGATGTTGCATCTTTGAACTTCTTATCCATTATAAACTTGAGGATGGATAGCTTTTCTTCAGCATGGCTGCATCTGTTACTTAAGTTGCTGAACTGTTCGTGCAGGGAATGAACTCTGTGTAAGAAGAGGTTCATCTCAGCTCTATATTTCTCATGGATAATCTTACACTGTTCTTCAAGTCTTGCTTCCAGACTGCGGACTTGTTCGTCCAACGCTTTTTGTTTTGCTCGCACCTCTTCAAATTCCGCTTGTAAATCCCTGCAGTGGAAGCACTGTTCTTGACGCGCCATTGGGGCTGGATGAAATCTGTCTGTGGTGATTGCTTCCTTGTCTCGATGCCTCTGGGATCTTTCCTTGCTGCTGATGAGAGCCCCCGGTCGCGCAATGAATGCTTCGCTCTTGAAGCTGGTTGAGCTGCCTCGAAAAGCTTGGAGGGTTCCGCTCTCGAGACTGTGAGCACAAATTTCTTCTGTGGGGAGCTGAGACTTGACCCCCGAGTCATAAATAGACAAATGCGGTAAGCTGTGAAGGCGGGAGAGAGGTCTGCTCTTCCCAAAGCTCCTCCGCTCCTTCCAAAGCATATCTAGGCCTCGATCAGTGTTCTGATTGTTAGGATGATTTCCTTCTGCTTGGTGCCTGATTCCCGTGCTCTGAATGGATCTCCTAGTCTGGATTCTGATACAGGTCCAATCAGTCTTACTTATACTGTCTCCTGCTCTATTGATTTGCTGGTGCCTGATTCCCGTGCTCTGAATGGATCTCCTATCCTAGATTCTGATACAAGTCCAATCAGTCTTACTTATAATGTCTCCTGCTCTGTTGATTTGCCTGCAGTCATATATTCTGTTGTCTTCAGTTCCCCGTGCGTTGACTAGCTGCGTGATTCTCATGGTAACGATTGGAAGGATGGGATGTTGTTATAGCTGAGATTGCCCTTCGAGCATTCACAAGCCTTGTTGGCGCTTTTGTTAGCTTCTTTATTTAGTCCACGGAGTATGTGGTAATAGCGGACTTCCTCCAACAAATCATGGAGGATTTGATTCCTACAATTGATTTGCTGCAAAAGGATGTTTGGCGTGCTCTGCCTTTGCGCCATGAGCCTAATGATGATTGCTGAATCTCCGAAGACTATTGCTTTCTTAATTCCTAACTTGATCAACTGGGTGAGTCCCTGATACAAAGCCAATCCCTTTGCCCTGTTGTTGGATAGTTCTCCCAGCCCCCACTCGAATTGGAGAATTTTCTCGCCATTGGCATTGCAGATAAGACCCCCTGCACCTGCTAGGCCTGGATTTGATTTTGAAGCGTCGTCAAAGAACATGTAGAATTTGTTGCAGTTGCTCAACCAGAGAATGAATTCCTCTTCCTTGAGCCTCAGCTTCCAAACGCTGCTTGTCTCTTTCCAATGTGGATTTCCTTGTCTTGTTGCCTGGGTGCTATTTATGTTTCCTTGGGCGTAGCTGATCAGATTTCTTTCTTCAATGCTGTAATTGGTGGCCTCGATCTTGCCTTGAGTGTGGGCTATAATTGCCTCCACCGCTAGAGTTTTTGCCTTGTGAGACATGATTCTTGTATTGCATCTTTTATCTTGAAAAACCTTTTTGTTTCTTGCCAACCAGATGCGCCAAACAAGAGTTAGAGGTATAGCATTCCATATCCTTTGCGTTAGTTTGCTCTTCTTTTCTTTCCATGGGCAATGTTTCCTCCAATTGTAGACGGTGTTTTAATGTAATTTTTAATATAAAAAGGAAATCACAAAACAGGCAGTATTTCGGGAGGACCAAAGGCAGTAAATGGTTTGGGCCAGGCTCCGTCTGATCCCATACAATGGCTACCACGTGTCCAGGCTAAGGAGAGAGAAAACCACCCTTATCGGATGGTTAACCCCTGTATGAAAGGGCTGCCTTAAATGAACCACAACCATTGGATCTGGATCTCCCAGATTAATGGTGGAGATGTAATGTCGGTATACAGGCAGACCGGATAGGAGTATAAGGCAGATTTGTGCATATTTGAAGTTCGATAACAAGTGTTTGGCATATTTTTCCTGTGTTTGAACGTATTTCTATGTGTAAACAGAGAACGTCGATTTCGAAGGATTTCAAAGGCCCAATGACCATTCCATTACAGTAGAGGTGGCCACCATCCCTGAAAGCGTTCAACAATGATTGCTAACGCTCAGAAAGGGATTTGAGCAGACAGAGGTCGAGAAGCTAGAGAGCTCAAGAAGGTGAAATGAACAGATAGCGTCGATCAGCTTTAAAGCCATAGACAGAGAGCAAACAGGGATAGGCAGTGCTGAGAGAGAGTAAAGATAGAGACAGGGAGTGATAGAAAGATTCTATGTCCTCAGAGAGGCTTGAGGGGTTCAAGAAAACCTCTTGTTGTTATATCTGTTTTGTGAGACTCAATTTGAGCTCATACTTTTGTAAAACTCTATTTTGAAGACATAATAGAGAGGTCACCACTGAAGGCTGGACCAGGAGACATAGCCCAAGAGTGTTGGGTGAACTCCTTATTAAACTTGTTGTGTTTATGTGTGTTGCCTATTATGTCTTTAACTGCTTCATTATCTATGTATTTCACAATCTTATCGATCCATTGCACAAAGTAACATAGGCATATCCATGCACATGAGTCTGTAATACCTTAATAATTGTCTAAGATCTCATAATCAGATCAATGTCGAGGAACTTAGAAGGTGAGTGACTGCATGGAAGGGGGTGACTAGATTGCCCGAGGGACTGTGTAGCAAAGAAGGGAAGGACGGAGATATATTTGTTTTGGTCATTAGCATTGTTAGATGGAATCAGATGCACATTGGGAGTGTGCCCTAGAACAACGAGTCAATAATTGAGAGAACAAGTGGCACATGATTATAACGTTGGACATTGGATGTAGATTTGACCTTACAGTGGATTCTGGACTTCTTGGGAAGGAGGTAATCCTGGTATTACTTTGAGGGTGGAGGTGTGAGCCTCTGGATTCCCTTGTTATGGATGCAGGCATCATATCCTTTTATTTGTTGGTCGAGAAAATGTATATATGTGTATATTATTGTAAATATTGTATTGAGCTAGTTTATAAAGCTCCATAGATAGTATAGTTATTTTCTGGTTGAAGCAAATGTGTATAAGTATATGTGGTAATTATTGTAAATATCATAATGAGTTGTGTTATAAAGCTCCAGTAAATGATATGTTTGTCATATGGTTATTGTAAATACTGCAAAGAGCTATGTTATAAAGCTCCATGGGCAATATGTTTTGTTTTCAACAGTATTGTTGGTTATAGGTGTCATTGAACACCAAGGACGGTGTTCCCCAAGGGGGAGGGTTCTGTAACAACCATGATTAAAAATCCATGTAAAAAAATATAAGACCAGGGTTGATGGGACACATATTCCAAGATGAATGGTGGGAAAAATATCCTAGTGGGTGTTCATTTCCGTTATTATGGCTAAAGGAAATTGGAAAAGGTAATGGAAAAGGCTTTGGAAAGGAAAGAGTCATTATTTGGCATTTATTTATGAAAATAATGGAAATTAGGAGAAAAGGAAGGTGAAAGGTCACAGGTTGCATGTGAGGAGTGTATCGAAGGGAAATAATGGAAAATGAAGAAAATAAAGGCCTCCTTGATAAAAAGGTTTTCAAGGATCAGTGGGTAGGCTTGGTAAGTGAAAGCTTTTGCTTAGGTTTTGCATTGGATAAAGAAAAGTAAAGGCAAGAGGAAGCAAGGAGAGAGCAAGGAAGAGTAGGATTAAGCAACTACAACAGTATTCTTTGCAGGTATCGATTTACATGTGTGTTTTCCTTGCTAGATTTGGCATGCATGGTATTGCATGTGGTTCTTTGCTGTTATGGCATGGGTTTTTCCAGGTGTGATAGTGTTTCTAGCCTAGCCTTGCCATTTCCGGATAGCCATGGTGTGATGGGGTTCATGTTTTGTTTGAGCCGGATTACTAGATGGATTTGAAGCTGAGTGAGGTGGATCTCCGAATGATAGAGCATGTGACCTAGTGGTCCTTGAACCAGAATGTGGCTCACGGTAAAGCCACTGGCCTAATAGCTCCTAAGCCAGATTGTGGGTTGTGCTAAAGCTAGGATTGTGTTGCCTCGGTGGGCCTAGGAATCCTTACTGGTGAATGATAGGATATATGATAAATCCTAGAGGTGGTTGCCCTTGATTAGGCCTAGGAATTCTTGCCAGTGAATGATGGGATATACGTAAATCCTAGAGGGTGGTATCTTAGTTTAGGGCCTAATGACCCCTAGATCGGACTGTGGATTGTGGTAAAGCCTAAGAGACAGGAAAATTCCTCACAGTGTAGGTGGAGAAATCAGGTGGCATCCATGCTTGTTTGGCCTAGTGATCGGGTGGAGATAACGGTAAATCTTGTTATTACATGTTCATTGTGTTTTCCTTGTGATCCAGGATGGATTATGGTAAAGCCCGGTTTCTATTGATGAGGGTGAGGTGGTTTAGCCTCGGGGTGCACTTCATGCTTGGAGTATGGCACGGGGGTGAGTGGCTGAAGAGAGATTTGGATCAGCCATTATATGGTGGGGTGGAACATGGTAGTCCCATCTCAAGTTTGGATTTTGCATCATCAATATGAGGTTATTTCTCATCTTATTTCTATGAGTATTATACTGCTTTATATCTGGATCATATGGATGTGATTTCCTTGATATTTCTGTGGTTATTATATTGGTTATGTATATGTTTTATGATACTGGCTATGTATGGATATCATAATGTTTTTATTTGTAAATGAATGGACAATGTATCTATGACCTAATAAAATTAAGATGGAAGTCATTTTTAGGCCTTCAATTCCTAATAATGTTTAGCATTGGCAGGTAGTTATTGATTATGGTCAAGTTATTCGATTTCTTAATAAGTTAGAAGAATTTGAGGATTTTGAATTTGTCTATAATGATAATATGAATGATGATGTAGCGAACCCTACTCCTAAGAGTCAGGTTGCTTTGGAGCGCCTCTTTGATAGGCATGATGCCACGAAGAAGAAAGAAGAAAATAAGATGGATAAAGGGGAATTTATTTAAGTAAATATTGGTGCCTCTAGTAACCCTAAAATTGAGAAAATTGGTAAAGGCATTAGAGATGAAGAACGAAAAAAGTTGCTTGATTTACTTCATGAATATAGGAATTTTTTAGCATTTTCTTATGATGGGTTATAAGGTTATAAGGAAGATGTCATGGAATATGCTATCCCTTTAAAATATGAAAATGCTAAACCCTTTCGTAAAAAACTTAGGCAGATAAATTCTAAGTTGGCCCCCTTAAATTGGAATTTGCAGCAACCAACAATGTGGTTGAATACAAAGCCCTATTGTTGGGTCTTGAATTGGCAAAGGATTTAAAGGTGAGATCGCTCAGTATCAAGGGAGATCCAAATTTAGTCATTATGAAAGTCAATAATAAATTCACATGTAAAAATGATCGACTTAAAAGATATCGAAATGATGTTTAGGACACAAAAGAGCTTTTTGATGCTCTTGATATTCAAAGTGTTCCCAGAGAAGAGAATAGTGAAGTCAATGGAATTACTAAATTATATTGGCCTATGCAGATGGTTAGGGTTATGACATTGAGGTATGAGTCGACTATTTGTGACATTGTGTTGTAGTAATATAGACTAATCATATATATGTGATTATTATGTATGAATGAAAATTGTTTAGGAGCTTATGACGTGAACATGTTAGTTAGTTATTGTTATGGGTATCATGATCTTATTGATGTTTGAGCCGATGTGTTGTGAAGATATATCGTGCTAACTAGATTGATTTTGCAGACAAGATAGCCTCCCCTGAGATACATTAAGATATGAGTTTTCTTATGTCATCTACTTGGTTCTTGAGTGTTTTCTTTGTGTCATCTATCTGGTGTTTGAGCTTTTGGTGTCTATTATGTCATCTATCTGTAGTTTGAATGTTTGATTACTTGAATGATATGAGCATGTGTCTATAATATTTCTTGTCGAAATGATCTTGTTTTAAGATGGTTTTACTCACACATGTGTTGAGGCAGTTGATATGTACTTGAGTGTAGTAGGTGACAATTGTAACATTATGTCTAATTACTATGAGTTGACTATGGATTATGACATGATTGTTAGTCTTTGTAAATGTTGATTTCCAATTGATAGATATGATTGTCTTGATATTGGAACATGTGATTGGCATGTGTGGGCAGTTGCAGGGTAACATGCTTGGTATTAACGTGACAAGGTGATAATTGATTTGTTTATATAACTAACAATTGGATGATGTAATAGCGCATAATAAGACTCAATTGTAGTAAGGTAATGGTAAAAGAAAGGAATTGGGTAAGAATTCCTTTGGTTATGTTTGGAAACCCTAATTCCAAATGACTGTTTGCTTTGCATAGAAGAAGTCTTGTCTGAAATTATGTGGATATGTGTTATATTCATAAATATGTATTTGACAGGTGTAAAACTTGGTTCTCGTTATGACTAGATTCATTAGAGGATTGGAGTCCCTTGAGAGATGGCATGGATGTGTTCTTATGCAAGCAACGTTCTTGGCGCAACAAAGTAAGGTAATTGGTGTATTGTTATGGTTCTTTATGCACTGACAGTTATGTGTTTATGGCTGTATGATGCAAGGGATTGCATGGCAGAGAGATTGCCATGAAATTCTGAAGAAGGCTAAGGTTGAGCTTTCCCTTGGAAGCGTTGGGAACCATTGGGATGGATTCATGGTGTTTGTTACTAGTTTTGTGCTTTCGGTATTTGTAATTTGGTTTCGCTTGATTACATATTTGTTATGTCTGGTGAAAAGCCTTGCCACTTTGTTTGCGGTGTTGTATTGTTATTGATTTTCATGGTTTTCGTCTTGTTTGTTTCTTGTCTTTCCTTTTAAGTCTTGAGTCTAGGGAATTTATTTGGGAAGGAGGATGTTAATGGAGCTTGGGGAGACTTGTGTGGTACCCAACATGTAATTTAAGAAATGGATGAAGCTCAGCGCACGAGTAAGAACAACAGAAGGTAAGATTATGATAGTCGGTTAGACTGGTTGGGTCTATGGATGATGGCAGTACAAACATGAGAAAGATAACTATAAAAGGTAAAGTAAATGGATCGAGGTGTTAGATGCCTTGGCTAAGTTGGGAATTGTGGTTATCAATGTTGTGCATGCTATGCACAAATAAAGAAGTTCTCTTAACCTAAACCTTATGTTATCTGGTAATTATGTTGTGATCATGACTATGTTGATGTTTATATATGTATACATGTATGTATGTATGTATGTATGTATATCATTGTATGATAGGATCATGATTGTTTTATGCTAATGTTT
This sequence comes from Pinus taeda, assembly GCA_000404065.3. NCBI lineage: Eukaryota > Viridiplantae > Streptophyta > Pinopsida > Pinales > Pinaceae > Pinus > Pinus taeda. The sequence goes on from APFE030208265.1 coordinate 216,997, forward strand.
ATGTATATCTATGTATGTATCCATGTATATATGTCATTGTATGACAGGGTTGTCTGGGATCATTCTTATGGAGGAATGATTGCTTATGCAAGTGAATATCATGATGAGGTTCCAGGTCTTATGGGGAATCAAGTGGGGAGATTAGTCATGACAAATATACAAGGTCAGTATCATGTGGTTATTAGTTGATATTATGTTATTATACTATGTCTATGTTATGGACAGGATATGCCGTGGGATACATCAGCGAAATGAAAACAGTGTGGTCTGTGACATGCTGGGACAATTATGGATAAGACACTGGAAGCAAGGTTGCTTGGTAGAGGCAATGTGGTTTTGGATGTGTGGTACTATTGTTGTTTATACATTGTATATGTTGTACATGTTGCAACTGTGATGTTGTGCACATGCGGTGTTGAGTATATATAATGTGTGCATGTTATTTATGCAATGTTATGTATAGGGTGGTATAGATAGTGTTGTGTGAATGTTTCATATGCAGGTTTGGGTAGGGATGGTGTTATGTACATGTTGGATATGTGGTGTTGTGTACATTTCATATTTTGTGCATGTTGGATATGCGGTGTTGTGTGCATATGGTGCTATGTACATGTTGGATATGCAGTGTTGTGCACAAGCAGTGCTATGTACACATGGTGTTGTGTACATGTTGTACATGTGGTGTTATGTACATTTGGTGTTGTGTGCATGATTTTACAAGTGGCGTTGTAAGCATGTGCTGTCGTGTACATGTTGTACATGTGGTGTTGTGTGCATGTGGTGTCGTGTACATCTCGTGCACGTGATGATGTGTACATGTCGTGCATGTGGTACTGTGTACATGTGGTGTGGTGTACATGTGGCATTGTGTAGGTGGCGTCGTGTACATGTGATGTTGTGCAAGTGATGTTGTATACATGTAATATTGTGTACATGTTGTAAATATAATACTGGTGTGCATGTGGTATTATGAGCATGTCATACATGTTGTGTTGTGTACATACAATACTACGTATGTGAATTGTGTAGTCGTGGCATCGTGACATGTGTATTAATTGTTTTGCACTATGTGTACGTATGTGTATTGTGTTGTACACCAGAAGTAGGAGTATGTATGTGTTGTGTCATATACCAGGTGTAGGCATATGTATTGTGTTGTGTTGTACACTATTGTAGGTGTATGTGTCGTATGTCAGGTGTCGGTGCATGGTGTTGTATGTTGTGTGTGGTTGTATGTGTGTAATGCACATTATATGTATGTGTGTAATGCACATTATATGTATGTGCACCTATTTGAGGAGAAGGAATTGTGTGTTGGTTGGGTGTGGCAACCAATCCAGAGTGCGTACAAAATAAGGACAAAGGTAGAAGCTAAGGATTGTTTGATACTGGTTGGTTCGAAACGCGTCGACAAAGGTCTTTCTATACGTGATTTTCGCCGAAGCTCTTCTTATAACTAAAGTATCAATATTGTATTTCAGTTTTATTATGCATGTGATTTATGATTCTGGTTTATGATGGTTACATGTGATTTATGATTTTAATCTATGATGGTTGTGTTTTGTGCTAACCTGATGTGATATGTTTATACATGATGATTTGGTCAAAGATGATAGTTTGACTTTTTGTGACAGTAAGTGAACAAGATTGCAAGTGGACCTTATTGACGAGCTACCATTGAGGTATGACTTAAATTTATTCAAATTTATTTTGAATGTAATGGAAGGTATGTGCTTGGTACAGGAAGCACGAAAATGCCCAATTGTGTGGCTAAAATCGACTGCAAGAATTAGCAGCAACAGTGAAAGGAATTGGAATAGGCAGTAGTATGTTGGTAAAGCACTTCAGGAGCAGGGTCATTATGGGACACTGGTACCCAATAGTGTCCATTGATTTCCACGAGAATTTTATGACTGGTATGATGCTTTTGAGGCAGGTATATGGCTTGGTTGTTTGACCTTCTGATGCGAGGAAGCTTGCCAAGGGATGGATCACCCGGTATAGGGGATGCCAAGGAACTTGGAAGGTGAGTGACTGCATGGAAGGGGGTGACCAGATTGCCCGAGGGACTGTGTAGTAGAGAAGGGAAGGACGAGGATATATTTGTTTTGGTCATTAGCATTGTTAGATGGAATCAGATGCACATTGGGGGTGTGCCCTAGAACAATGAGTCAGTAATTGTTCACTGAGAGGAAAAGTGGCACATGATTATAGCGTTGGACATTAGATGTAGGTTTGACCTTGCAGGGGATTCTGGACTTCCTGGGAAGGAGGTGAATCCTGGTATTACTTTGAGGGTGGAGGTGTGAGCCTTTGGATAACCTTGTTGTGGATGCAGGCATCGTATCCTTTTATTTGTTGGTCGAGAAGATGTATATTATTGTATATTATTGTAAATACTATATTGAGCTAGTTTATAAAGCTCCATAGGCAATATGTTATTTTCTGGTTGAAGCAAACGTGTATAAGTATATGTGATTATTATTGTAAATATCATTTTGAGTTATGTTATAAATTTTCCCCAGTAAATGATATGTTTGTCATATGGTCATTGTAAATACTGTAACGAGCTATGTTATAAAGATCCATGGGAAATATGTTTTGTTTTTAGTAGTCTTGTTGGTTATATGTGTCATTGAACACTAAGGACAGTGTTCCCCCAAGGGGGAGGGTTCTGTAACAACCATGATTAAAAATCCATGTAAAAAAATATAAGTCCAGGGTTGATGGGACACATATTCCAAGATGAATGGTGGGCAAAATATCCTAGTGGGTGTTCATTTCGGTTATTATGGCTAAAGGAAATTGGCAAAGGCAACGGAAAAGGCTTTGGAAAGGAAAGAGTCATTATTTGGCATTTATGTATGAAAATAATGGAAATTAGGAGAAAAGGAAGGTGAAAGATCATAGGTTGCAAGTGAGGAGTGTATTGAAGGGAAATAATGGAAAATGAAGAAAATAGAGTCCTCATTGATAAAAAGCTTTTTGAGGATCAGTGGGTAGGCTTGGTAAGTGAAAGCTTTTGCTCAGGTTTTGCATTAGACCAAGAAAGGTAAAGGCAAGAGGAAGCAAGGAGCGATCAAGGAAGAGCAGGATTAAGAAACTACAACAATATTCTTTGTAGGTATCGATTTGCATGTGTATTTTCCTTGCTAGATTAGGCATGCATGGTATTTCATGTGGTTCTTTGTTTTTATGGCATGGGTTTTGCCAGGTGTGACAGTGTTTCCAGCCTAGCTTTTCCATTTCCAGATAGCCATGGTGTGATGGGGTTCATGTTTTGTTTGAGCCGGATTACTAGATGGATTCGAATCTGAGTGAGGTGGATCTCCGAATGATAGAGCACGTGGCCTAGTGGTCCCTGAACTAGATTGTGGATCACAGTAAAACCACTGGCCTACTAACTCCTAAGCCAGATTGTGGATTGCGGTAAAGCCAAGATTGTGTTGCCTCAGTGGGCCTAGGAATCCTTATCGGTGAATAATAAGATATACGGTAAAGCCTAGAGGTGGTTGCCCTTGATTAGGCCTAGGAATTATTTCCAGTGAATGGCGGGATATACATAAAGCCTAGAGGGTGATGTCTTAATTTAGGGCCTAGTGACCCCTGGATCGACTGTGGATTGTGGTAAAGCCTAAGAGATAGGAAAATTCCTCACAGTGTAGGAGGAGAAATCTAGTGGCATCCATGATTGTTTGGCCTAGTGATCGAGTGGAGATCATAGTAAAGCCTGTTATTACATGTTCATTATGTTTTCGTAGTGATCTGGGATGGATTATGGTAAAGCCCAGTTTCTATGGATGAGGGTGAGGTGGTTTAGCCTCGGAGTGCACTAGTTGTTTCTTTTGGTTTGAGTCCCACTTTCATGCTTGGAATATGGCATGGGGGTGAATGACTAAAGAGATATTTGGCTTAGCCATTCTATGGTTGGGTGGAAGATGGTAGTCCCATCCCCGGTTTGGATTTTCCATCAACAATATGAGGTTATTTCACCTTGTATTTCTATGATTATTATACTGCTTTATATGTGGATCATATGGATGTGATTTCCTTGATATTTCTATGGTTATTATGCATGTTATGTATATGTTTTATGATAGTGGCTATGTATGGCTCTCATAATGTTTTTATTTGTAAATGAATGGATAATGTATCTATGACCTAATAGATGATAATGCAACAAATGAAATGAGGTTATAATTCTTCATAGCGATTCTTAGATAAGTATGAGACCCCTATGCTTAAATCTATTGTTTACACCTGTATATTACATATTTGTGATATGTTTGACGAAATGCTTGTCATGGCTAGTAGGGTTCCGGTTAAGGGCTTGTTCAAGTATTTACTTTTGCATTATTGTTTCCGTGTTATTTTGATGTTTTGAAGGTGTCAATCAATTCTAGGAAGTGACCTGAGTCTTGTGCTTGAAAGAGTGGCTCAAATCCTGTGGACGTTGGCACAACACTGAACAAAATAGTCCTTGGGCACTAACATGCCTTGTCATGAGAGCATCCAGAGCCTCTTGGACACTGGTAGGCCTATAGCATGGGAGCGTCTAGAGATCAAGTGGTCTAAAACCTCAGTGGGACCTAGGGTCTAGCTACCTGAGTGGTTGGGATGGTTCCTAGGAGTCTTGTAGCTGATGTGGAAGGTATGCATGTTGTGTTTCCTTCGATTCCACTTCCTTAAGGTCACATAAGAGGTTGAATCCAATCATGGTAGCCTCTTCTCACATGTTTACCTCGGTTGGCCGGTTACTTGGGTAGTTTGGGAGGAGGGTGTTACACCTTCTCCAAGAGGTAATTGATTTGTTATACTTAAGAAAGAGCCTGAAAGAAGATTCCATGTTGAAGACCCCAGGAGACCCCATAATGAGATTATAAATGAACAACCTAACCTTGAGAATTATGTTATTTTGTCTAACTTCATAGTTCCCTTAGAAGTTAAGGTTGATGTAAAGGTGGGTGATTTAAAAAGTAAACTATGGTATATGTATTTTGATGGTACATATTCTAAACATGGCAAAGGTGTTGGAATAGTATTAAAGTCTCCCCTTGGTCACATTTTCAAGTTTTCCTATAGATTGGAATTTGAAGCAACCAACAACGTGGCTGAATATGAAGCCCTATTGTTGGGTCTTGAATTGGAAAAGGATTTAAAGGTTAGATCACTTAATATCAAAGGAGATTTAGATTTAGTCATTATGCAAGTCAAGAATAAATTCACATGTAAAAAATTATCGGCTTAAAAGATATCGAAATGTTGTCTAGGACACTATAAAACTTTTTGATGCTCTTGATCTTCAGACTGTTCTTAGAGAAGAGAACAGTCAGGTCGATGAACTTGCACTTGCAACATCTACTTTGTAACTATCCAATGAATTGATAAAGGATAAAATTAATATGGAAGTCATTTTTAGGCCTTCAATTCCCAATAATGTTGAGCATCGGCAGGTAGTTAATGTTGATGGTCAAGTTATTCAATTTCTTAATAAGTTCGAAGAATTTGAGGATTTTAAATTTGGCTGTAGTGATAATATGAATGATGATGTAGCGAACCCTACTCCTAAGAGTTAAGTTGCTTTAGAGCGCCTCTTTGATAGGCATGATGCCACGAAGAAGAAAGAAGAAAATAAGAGTGATCCAAGGGAATTTATTGAAGTAAATATTGGTGCCTCTAGTAACCCTAAAATTGTGAAAATTGGTAAAGGTAGTAGTGATGAAGAATGAAAAAAGTTGATTGATTTACTTCATGAATATAGGGGTTTTTAGAATTTTCTTTTGATGGGTTGAAAGGTCATAGGGAAGATGTCATGGAACACATTATCCCTTTAAAAGATGAAAATGCCAAACCCTTTCATAAAAAAATTAGGCAGATAAATCCTAAGTTGGCCCCCTTAGATTGGAATTTGCAGCAACCAACAATGTGGTTGAATATGAAGCCCTATTTTTGGGTCTTGAATTGGCAAAGGATTTGAAGGTTATATCGCTCGGAATCAAGGGAGATTCAAATTTTTTCATTATGCAAGTCAAGAATAAATTCACATGTAAAAATGATCAACTTAAAAGATATTGAAATGTTGTTGAGGACACTACAAAACTTTTTGATGCTCTTGATATTCAAAGTGTTCCTAGAGAAGAGAATATTCAAGTTGATGAACTTGCTAAATTGTATTGGACTATGCAAATGGTTAGGGTTATGACATTCAGGTATGAGTCAATATTTGTGACATTGTGTTGTACTAATATAGACTAATTGTATATATGTGATTATTATGTATGAATGAAAATTGTTTAGGAGCTTATGATGTGAACATGTTAGTTAGTTATTGTTATGGGTATCATGATCTTATTTATGTTTGAGCTGATGTGTTGTGAATTTATATTGTGCTGACTAGATTGATTGTGTAGACAAGATAGCCTCCCATGAGATACATTTAGGTATGAGTTTGCTTATGTTGTCTACTTGGTGCTTGAATGTTTGCTTCGTGTCATCTATTTGGTGTTTGAGTTTTTTGTGCCTATTATGTTATCTAGATGTAGTTTGAATGATTTATTTTCCTTTCATTTTAAAATACACGAGAATCAAAACTACATTTCATATTTATAAAGATCAAACCTAGTTACACATTTTTCAACAGATTGACCCTGAAAGGGTTGAGGCAATCCAAAAAAATCCTCTTTCTCATTATCTTAAACCCCTTCAATCTTTACTTGGAAAGATAAAAAAATTTGGGAGATTTATCCAAATTATGTAGACATAACTAAGCATACTCAAAGTCTTCTGAAGAAAGATGCTAAATTTTTATGGAAAGAAGATAGTAAAAACGCTTTTCAGGAAATCAAGGGTGCTATCACAAAAGCTCTTATTCTAGTCAACCTTAATTATTCAAGAGATTTCATGGTTTTTTTCTTTTTCTTCATAGGATATGATTGCTAGTGTCTTGTTATCGAAGAATAAGGAAGACCACAAACAACCTATTGCTTTCATGATTAGATCACTTTAGAACAGTTAAATTATGCTACCTTGGAAAAGCAAGCATATGAATTGGTCAAGTTACTTAACCACTTTAGGACTTATGTGAGTTACTACAAAGTCATTAATTTTGTACCACATTCTGCTACTAAAGATATATTAACTCAAACTGATTGCTTAGGGACTCATGCTAGGTGTGTTATTAAGATCCAAGAGTACGACTTGGAAATCAGACCCACTAAGCTGGTTAAAGGACAAGGATTAGCTGAGATGTTGACTGAAAGTAATGAAAAGGCTCTTCGTTTGATTTGTCTTAATGATTCATCTTTGCTTGAGCTGCAGAAATTAGGAGAACATGATTGGTATAAGGACATCATTTATTATTTGTTAAATCTTACATGCCATGACCATTTAATTGTTCATAAAAGAAGGGCTCTTAGATTGAAAACAACTAAGGATTGTATCATCAAGGATGGCCTTGGATGGAGGGATCTTGAAGGTATAGTGCTTAGGTGTGTTGATGAAGTTGAGTCTAGAAATCTAACTTCCGAGTTTCACTCAAGATTTTGTGGTGGTATGTGTGCTGCAAAGACTACTGCCCATTAAATTCTTAGAGATGGTTATCACTGCCATTGAATATTTTCTTATGTGCATAAGTTTGTTAGGATTTTGCAAGCCTATTAACTATTTGCTAGGAAAAAGAAGCTAGCTTCCCTGCCCTTACAACCTATGGTTGTCGAGGCACCTTTTTAGCATTGGGGTCTAGATTTCAATGGGAAATCTCATGAAAATTCTAGCAATGGCTACTCATGGATATTAACTGCTATTGACTACTTCACTAAATGGGTTGAAACCATTCCTTCTAAGAATTCCACTGAAAAGGTTATTATGGATTTCCTTGAAAATCAATTCATTACTAGATTTGGTGTCCCAACTAAGATTACCATTGATAATGCCAAAGCTTTTAGTTTTGCATCATTTTCATCTTTTTGCTTCAAGTAGGGCATTATTTTATCTCATTCATCTAACTACTATCCTCAAGGTAATGGTTTTGCAAAATCAAGTAATAAAAATATTATAACCATGATCAAGAAGATAATATGAGATATTAAACGGTCTTGGGATATAAAAATCAAGTATGCATTATGGGAAGATAAGATTACAAAGAAAAAAGCTACTAGTTAAAGTCCCTTTGAATTGGTTTATGGTTTGGATGTAACTCTACCTGTGCACCTTAAATTGCCAACTTATTAAATCCTTCAACATTTTTCCACTGATAAAGATGTTGTCCAAAATTAAATTGATCAAATTGTGGAGTTAGATGAAACTATAAGAAAGATTTTGATAATATGTGTAAAAGTCAATCTAACATTAAGAAATTTTTGATAAATCTTCTCAAGCTAGATCTTTGCAGGTTGGAGACATGGTGTTGCTTTGGGATCACATAAATGAGAAACCAAGAAGTCACAAGAAATTTGATAGTTTGTGGCTGGGCCCTTACATTATTAGAGCCATTTCCAGACCAAATTTATTTCACTTGAGCACATTAGAGGGTAAACCACTTGACTTACCTACAAAATTCCAAATGCTTAAGTTGTTCTTCAAAGATGACATTTGATGCCATAGGGCATTTTGTGTGTTGTATTTCTAACCCTACTCATTATTTATGTTTGATAGTTTGTGGTTGGGCCCTTACATTATTAGAGCCATTTCTAGACCAAATTCATTTCAATTGAGCACATTGGAGGGTAAACCACTTGACTTACCTACAAAATGCCAAATGCTCAAGTTGCTCAAGTTGTTCTTCAAAGATGACATTTGATGCCATAGGGCATCTTGTGTGTTGTATTTCTAACCCTACTCATTATTTATGTTGTTAGAGTAGTTTTCATTTCAACATTTTGTTTCATAGATTAAATTTTATTTATGTTTATAGATTAGATTTACATTTCATGTTCGTAGAAAAGTTGCTAGAAGCAAAGCTTCTATTTCATGTGCTTAATGTTATATGACGATTTTTTGGATTATATTTGGATGGACGTTACTAATAGAGGCTTGTGTTTTTCTTGGTTCTAGATTATGGATTCTCACATTCCTTTAGTGAAGAAACATGTCCCCAAGTAAAGCCAGCTGTTGACCACTCTATGTTAACTAGCCTATAGCAATACACACTTTTGCAAAGGAATTCCATCATGTTCGAGCAATCAAATATCCAGAATTCATCATCATCATTCATGAGTTTATCAAAGTTGTAACTCTAAATTCTGGAGCTCATTGGGCCATAATAAAAATTATTCTAGTATGTCTATAAAGCCATGTAAAACACCTAGGTAAGCTTAAGAGTTTTTGCTAATGAGTTTTGTTGTCACTCCTAGAGATAGTCTCTAGGTTGAGAGGAGACAAGTGCCTAGGACATCCAAACTAGTGCTGTCAAATTTGTCTTAAGAGCTCGTAGCATCTTTTTTTTTTGCATAAAATTCAAATAAAGTTGATGCATAACCATTCATAAGGATAAAATTCATGAACCGACACACACACAAGAATGCACAAGAATATAATCATCAATCTGTGGTGGCCAACCCAGATTGAGAACTTGCAACGAATGAGTTGTTAAGACAGATGTAATTGTCGAATAAAGTAGAGGAGAAATCCATCATACAGAGCTTAAACTTTAAGAATTCCATATATATGGATTTAGAGAGAAACAAGAGAAAGGAAATGTTTATGGGATGCTAAGATACACGGAGCACTTTTAAAGCCTTGATTTCCATATTCATACAAGCATTATCCATTAATAACTTGATCTAAATAAATCTGCATCTTATGAGAAATATATCTGTCAACTACTTGACATGAAATCTGAGAAGAATATTCAACATATATGTAAACACAAAGGGACATGAACATACTGCAATCCAATAAGTTGGAATCACCAAAAATCTCGCATTAATTTTCTGAGAAACATACATACATCGAGACTCATAACATTGTCTTCATGAAACCAGGAAAAAAAAAAAGGAAGTTCCTTCCAAAAACTATGAACGTGCTTTTCTCTTTCAAATCTTTTTATATCAGCCTTATGAGAAAGAGAGAGGTCGTTACAAAATATTATTTTCTTGATTTAGTTCATGATGACTAAGCACCTCAAAAATTCAGCGTGTTTGACTACACAACTATACTTAACTGAAATGTAACCATTTAACATAACAAAATAAAACTTTAAATGCAAATAACATAAAAGATGTAAATGAGATGTCAAGATTGACATGATTAGAAATATTTTTCAAGGCAGGTGGGATGAAGTAGCTCATTGTGGAGTGCGTTGTGCTTGCAGCTCAACGACTCAAACAATTGGTGGATTAGCAAATTTCTCACATTGTTGCCATAATGCTGGAGGTGGTTGAGGGGTGGAGCTGAACCGTTGATAATTTACCTTTTAAATCAATTATACTAGAGTAATCCAACCTACGATGAAAAATACTTCTAACCATTCCAAGTAATTGAAATTCCTTCTTTAGGAAGTTCACTACTATTTTACCTTTGAGAGTGGTTGTTTTCTCATGGGACAAACCTGCCTCACTTTTAGCTTCTACAAGCCTCTAATTGTGTTGTTCCTGAGAGAGAAAATCCCCAGAAAGTGCCCAATAGTTAGGCAACCTAGCTTGCATTACTCTGTCGAATTCAACATTAAAGGAGGCCACTTCTTTTTGTACTACCCCGAGGCATTGTTTGGATCTAACCCTAGCTTCCTCTTTCAAAACGACTTTAGATATATCCACTACGACAATGACCCTATCTGCTATGTCGATGGGTCTTAACTCCTCTATTGGCTTCTCATTTACAAAGCGAATGAATCTCTTGGAAATTTGGGAATTCTTTTTGCCTTCTTCTTTAGCATTTATGATGGACTGCTTGTAATCCCTGCTTGCAACTATTTTCTCATGCATTAATGTCACATGTTCCTAGCTAACATTCGTTTCCTCGATGATCTCATCCCATACCAATTGTCTGGCTTTGAGAAGAGACATATTCCCATTCAAATTTGTCTTAAGCTCGGTAATCTCTGGTGTTGCGGATTGTAGGTTCTTGTTGGCAAGTTCAACATTTGTTACAACAATCTACAACTAATTTTCTTTATGATCTAGTCTCGCATTAACATAATCTAAGTCTCTTTGTACCCTCTTCAAATCACTTTCCAAGAGTTGCACTTCCGTCAAGGCTTTGGTGAGCTTCTTAGTAGGGTTTTGTGGATCTTCGGGTATTGCCACCACACACACATGAGAGTTAATATTTTCTTGCAGTTTGACCACTGTCTGTTTAAGAGCCAATATCTCATCACTTATGTTTATCAACTCTTTCATCAATTTTTCCTTTTCCATCTTGACCTGAGCCAACTCCTTAGTTTGGACATGTTCACTACCGGAAATCTTTAACTTGTGTCTTAATCCCTGGATCTCTTTCTGAGGTTGTTGAAGATGAGTTTCCACGACTCTCTTATCTTCTGGGTTCACCCCCAACTTGATTATCAACTCCTTGTAGCATTCATTCTAAATATGCAAGGCTTTGGAATTAGCCTTCTCCATTTTTAGCTTATTTGAGACCTTTTCTAATAATGTCTCAACTTTACTAATGGTCATCCCATTTTTACCGAGATCATTGTACAACATCTCCCCCACCTGCTTATGAAGGTTTATTTTATCTGGTAAAGGGATGCTTTCTAAATTCAGAGAGACATCCAAGGTTTTAAACTGAGGCCCTAAATGTAATGACTGTGTTGATGGGTGTTGTAATGAAAACCTCATCTGATCATGTTCTAGGTCCATAGTAGTCAGTAACCATGTGTGATGAGATTTTGATTTGGAAGCCATCATTCGTTGCATTCTCTCCCTGACCTTTTTATTGTTCTCCTCAATGGCCTTTCCATTAGGCTAGTTAGATACGGTGGTCACAACACTGTCCTCAAGGTCTGGGGTAGTTACTTCCACAGTGGATGAAGCTGTAGTTGGAGGTGGATCCTCTAAAGTAATATGAAAACCCGACTGATCAGATTCTATTTCCACTAGCTGTATCACAATCTCTTCTTCTTCTAAGCATTGACTCCTAGCCTTTTTATTTATGTGATCTTCTTCCATATTGGTATCCCCAGCTTGGTCAATGGTCCTCTTTGATGCTTTGCTCATGATTACTGGGGATTCGGTCTCCATTTCTGTATTAAGAGGCCATGAATCAAAATTACCTTTCCATTCAATTTTGAGCCAAGGCTCATGTACATAAGTTGATTCTTTTATCTTTTCTTTCCTTCGGGCAATGATGCCTTGGGGATCATAGTGCCAAGTGTCTGCTTTTTCAAAATCCATGGATTCAAGTAAATCCTCAACTATTTTAAGATCCTGTCTTGTGTTCACCACAAATGGACCCACAGGTTGTCACATTTTAAATTTGTAGCCTTTATTTGCAGGCGCGAAGTGAAGTAGGTCTACACTGAGGATTTGTCGAATAAACTTAAGGGAAAAGATTCTCATAGGCATAAACACTAGTAAATGAGAGGGACAAATCTTGCACCCATAAATCCTAAGCTCTGTGTAATCCTCACAGAGGTACCATGTTGGGTTGTGTTATATTCTTTCCACATAGTTAAAAGGGGGTTTGAGGGGTACCCGTAACCCCACTTTATGGGGTCCGGGGCAGCGCCTCGGAAAATTTTGGTTTTGGACCCTATGTTAGGTTGGGCGGACCCACCTATGGCTTTGTGCATGATTTTCGCACATGTTTTTTGGACGCTATGGTTTTCGATCCATGGTGTTGGACGCGATGGTTTTCGGTCCATGGTATTGGATGCTTCAGCATGTATAAATATGTATTGTAACATTGAAAGGAACATAATGAAAAATCAAGCTGGTAGTCCCGGTTTTGGAATCCAGTGGGAAATCTCTGTGTATATGTGTTTTATGTGTTATGCTCTCGCATTTTTATTTTTCATGTGATTTAGAATTCGTATGCAGGTAATTTATGTATGGGGTTAAAACCTACAATTTCAGGAGAAGGCATTCCAGTTGACCCGGAAAAGGTAAATGCCATAATGGATTGGCCAGTGCCAAAAAATGCCCATGAGGTGTGTATATTTATGGGGCTAGCAAGTTATTATCATAGGTTTGTGGAAGGGTTTACGAGGATTGAAAAACCCATCACCACATTACAACAAAAAGGGCTCAATTATGAATGGACATATGAATGTGACATTGCATTCACTGAACTAAAGAGGTTACTAACTAGTGCACCGATCCTTCAAGTACCAGACATGGAAAAAGACTTCATTGTCTGCACCGATGCTTCAAAGCAAGGATTGGGGGAAGTATTGATGCAAGAAGGCGGATTAATAGCTTACGCATCCTGAAAATTGAAGAAACATGAAGAGTTGTATGCTAGCCATGACTTAGAGTTAGAAACAATGATGTTAGCTTTGAAACTGTGGTGACACTACCTCATTGGGAGAAGCTTTGAGTTAAGACCGGATCATCAAATCTTGAAGCACCTCTTCACTCAAAGGGATTTGAATGATAGACAGAGGCGGTGGAGTGAATTCATGAGTGAGTATGATTTTTGGATCTCATACATTAAGGGAAATGAGAATGTGGTGGTCGATGCACTAAGTAGGAGGCCACGAACCTTCTCCCTAGTACCCTTGAGGGTCAATTGAAGGGAACGTGTGTTGGAGAAACTCTTTGAAGGTAGTTGGTATCTAAAGGTTATATCAGCACACTAGAGTGGGAAGCAGATAGAACCAAAGTTTGAGGGATATGTCCTTGAACCAGATGGACTATTGATATTTCAAGGGAGAATGTACATACCTAACGAAGGGGGTATAAGAAGAACCATCCTCGAAGAGTCACATAGAGCACTCTATTGTTCACATCCTGGAGTGAAGAAGATGTATGTGGACATGAAGAAACTCTTCTTTTCTGTAGGCATGAAGCACGACATAGTCTAGTTTGTCACAAAATGTCTTGAATGTCAACGAGTGAAGGTTGATCATCGCCATCTGGCAGAACTCCTACAACCACATGACATCCCTATGTATAAATGGGAGGTAATTTCTATGTATTTTTTTGTGGGTTTTCCACTGACTTCACAAAGGCACAATGTTATATTGGTTGTAGTTGATAAATCTACCAAAAGTTCCCATTTCATTCTAGTGGGAGACACTTACTGATGTGGCACGAGTTTTTATAAGTGAAGTTATTCGACTACATGGGTTACCCAAAAAGATAATTTCTAATAGAGACTCTCGATTTACATCTAGGTTTTAGACAAGTTTGCAGTCAGCACTAGGGACTTGGTTGAACCTGAGTATTGCATAACATCTAGAAATAGATGGGCAGACTAAAAGAATAAATTAGGTTATGGAAGACATGCTTAGAATGTACGTCATGGATAATCAAACTCAGTGGGAAAGGTACTTACCATTGGTAGAGTTTTCCTATAATAACAGTTACCACAATTCAATCGGGATGCCTCCTTATCAAGCTCTATATGGAAGGCCATGTAGGACGCCATTGAGTTGGGAAAATTTGGGGGATTGAGTAATAGTTGAGCCGGAATCAGTTCAAGAAATGGAGGAACAAGTAACGCAGATTCGACAAAGATTAAAGGAAGTACAAGATAGAAAAAAGATTTATGTCGATTCACATAGGACTGATCAAATTTATGAAGTAGGAGACCAAGTTTTTATTCACATCCAACCCAACCAAAGCACCATTCGGTTTGGGAAAGGGACAAAGTTGTCACCTCGATTTATAGGACCTTCTAGGATCAAGGAGAAGATTGGACCAGTCACTTATTGTTTTCTACTGCCACCCTATTTGCATAAAAATCATGATGTTTTTCATGTATCTATTTTACGACATTATGTTTCTGATGAATTTCATAAACTGGATTGGATGGAATTGCAGGTATCGAACGTGGGAACCATAATGGTCGAACCATTATGCATATTGCACTGTGGGGTTCGATAGCTCAGACGTCGCATGGTGGACCAGTTTAAGGTCTAGTGGTACAAGTATAGCCCAAGATTTGCTACCTGGGAGGATGCAGAGACTATACGTCATGACTACCCCTCACTTTTTGAGCATCTGTGATGCCCATTTTGACTTAGATAGCTACCTATGTTAAGGCTCTATTTGTAGTTCCATGTTATTTTTTTATGAACGCTATGTAATATTGATGCATTTAGTTGGACATGTGAAACTACTTATATAAATAATTAGATGGATTAGGTATTGTTGATTGAAATATTTGATGTATGACCTAATGTACGATTTACTTGGTTAAAATTTTTCTAGTGCATGACTTATCAAATTTATTGTTGTTTCATGTATGGCTTAAGTGGATATGGTTGTCTAATGAATGACTTAGCAAAATTATGATTTATCTAATGTAATATTTATTTCCAGTATGAAGTACAGAATTGACACATGGATACTAGACTTAATAACTTGAGGTTTAAGATCACTTATCTATATATATTTTGATGTTATGTATATGCATGAATGAGAACTAACATGCAGATTGGAAATAACTATATGATAACCAATATATACTCTTCTGATGGGGAATGTCGAGACATCCAATGAGGAATGGTGTGATTGACATTATTCTATTACATTTTGTATCTACTTGATATGCATTCTTATGACATGGGTAAAATGTAAATGGCAGGTGATAAGACTACCTGATTGGATTATTCGATGACAAGTATCCAACCAACATTGTAGTGTGGTCCATATTAGGGTGTTGACCCTAGTTGTGAGGAGGGGTGGAGGTATTTCCCATTGTGTAACCTTTAAACCTGGAATCATGGGAGGGCAGTGATGGACACACTACCCTAGATGTGTGATGATGATTACCAGTTTCCTGTTGGGGAAGTTACATCGATATCGCTGATGCTTCCACCATATTGGTTTTATTAGTGGTTAGATTGGTATAACCGATTCCATAGTATATAGCAGCAGAGGATGGATAGGGTGGGAGCGAAAGTAAGTTAGGAAGGATATGAGGATATAGATTAGTTGGAGACTCTTGATGAGAAGTGGTATTATTGCCTGCCTTACTTAATTTGACTACTATAACTTTCTCTCTATTTTGTTATGTGTTATTGTCAAATTTCTTTCAAACTCCTTGTATCTTTTTCACTCTAAATTCGAGACGAGCTTTTCTAAAGGAGGGGTGTATGTAATTCTGTACTTTATCCTATCATGCTAATTTTTATTAATGTTTAGTTAACCTCAAAATATTGACTTATAATTATTAAGAAATATTGGTATATACCTACATTTGTGAAACTTTAATTTTATTTTACTGATATGACTTTTATTATTGTTATTATTCAATTCCCAAGTTGTCTTCTCAAATTTAATTTTGGATACGATATGGTCTCCTCCAATTTATTTCCAAATTAAATACCCATATGCCAAGGTGTCTTCTCAAATCTACTTTTGAGAAGATATGGCATTCTCCAATTTAATTCTAAATTAAATATCCATATTTTATTCCCAAAGTGTCTTCTCAAATCTACTTTGAATAAGATATGGTAAGAAAAGTCAATGATACTAAAATGAAAGGATGAAGGTGTAGTCATGACATTAATGATAGGTGGTTGAGGTGGATGGGAGAAAGAGACATAAAAGGGGGAAGGAGGATGAGAGGAGGGGGGGGAAATCCTTGGTCTTGGTTTTTGGTTTTGTAGGATTTTGTGTTGTGGGGGGAGGGGAGGGGAGGGGGGAATGTGGAGAAACAGAAGGGAGAGAATGGAGAGATAAAAGAAAGAATTCAAACTTGGATCTATTGGAGAGTGTTGGTTTAAATTAGACACACTACAACTAGTTGGACTTGGGCTCGGAGGGGCTAGGGAAACTGTGGAGGTTCTCTGGGCTAGGAAATTGTTCCTAGTTGGCTATGAGATAAATTTAGTCGGGTAGCCAAGAGGAGCATCTCAACCAAGCTATTGGAACATATATTCTTCCATTTATTGATTACTTATGTAAATTGTTGCAATGAAATTGTTAGGTTCCTATAATACTAGTGATTCCCCCCTTACTATTGTCATTGTATCTCTTATTGTTATTGTTGTTACCCTATTGTCCCCATATTGTTATTATTGTACCCCATAGAAGTCCACTATTGTTACTTTTGTGCCCTTATATTATATTGTTAGGTCGGCTTTGGTTATATTGTGACCCATTAAACTCCTATATATAGAAAGGAGGTTTTGTCATTTGTATCATCCAGGAATTATTCATTTTTGTAATGTAAAGGAGGTTTCCCCCTCGAAGAGGTTGATTTCTAAGTCGTTGATATATATTTTCTATCTTTTTGTGAGCTAGTTTCATAACATTTGGTATCAAAGCTTGAATTCTAGTGTTTTGCTGCTCCAAACAGGTCATCGTGGAATTTTTGCTATAACTTTTTTTCTGCGACATTTCAAAGCAAAAAAAAAAAAAAAAAAAAAAAAAAAAAAAAAAAAAAATAATAAAAAATAAAAAAAAAAACCCATTTGAGCCGAAATATCTCTGAATCTTAGGTCTAAATTTCAGATCTTGTCTTGCTATATTTTCAGAGATATGCTCCAAGGAAGTTAGGGTTTTTACAGAATCCCAAATTATATCTCAAATAGGTGACCTGGGGAAATCTTCATAACTTCTTCTTCTTCTTTTTTGAGAATAAGATTGAAATTTCATAAGAAGTTACAGAAAGAGTACAAACTGTAGTTGTCTGTGTATCAGTTTCCAATCCTAAGGTCAAAAAAGGGACACGTGGCACTTCGTACAATATCTCTCTACTGAACCAGTCTATAATCAGGTCATCGTGGGAGATTTGACATAACTCTTCATTGGAGAATCCAATATTGATCAGACTTGCAGGGTTAGAAAGAGTACTTAGATTTTTACCACAAGAAGCAATTGCAGACCTTGGAGATCCAAAATTACAGAGATACAACAGATTCAATATCAATCTCCTACAAATTGAAAAAAGGTGTGTAGTTTTTTTAATTTTTTGCATAATTTTGGTTTGAAAAATTAGTTTGAAGGAATTCAAAGGGCATAGTGAAGCATTATTATCAGTAATTAATGCCCCGAAGAAAGAAAATGGAAACACTTTGTAAGCAACCTGAAAGATCTAGCATGACTCATGAAGAAGAGGAAGAAATGCAACATGATATATCAAAATTACGAGACCAAGTGCAACAACTTTCACTCACACAAAAAGTAACAGAAGCTAAGATGAATGATTTAAACACAGACATAGAAGCTAATATGTATGGCGTGGAAGCTAAGATGGATGGTTTAAAGAAAGATGTAGCATCTAAGATGTATGGCATGGAAGCTAAGCTGGATGATTTAAAGAAAGGTGTGGAAGCTAAGATGGAAGATTTGAAGATAGATTTGGCCAAGTTTCTACAAGAAATGCTTACTAACGACGAAAGGGTAGTAAAGGAAACTCATGATGAGAAAAAAAATAAATGTTAATTATGATTTCATAGACTCTAATGTTGGATCGAAGGACCACCATGTTCCAAAGATCGATATGAGGAAGTTTGATGGAAAGGATCTTGTATCATGGATACTATAGATGGAACAATTTTTTGATCTCCATAATGTGCAAAACACACAAAAGGTACACATTACAACTTTATATTTGGAACCAAATTAATTTGTATGGTATCAATGGCTTTGCTCTCATAAACAAATTGTCACTTGGGCTATTTTTACGGATGAAATGATAGCACATTATGAGGATACAAAAAACAACACTTTTTTTAGCCAATTGATAAGTCTCAAACAAAAGGGTTCAATAATGGAGCACATTGAGGAGTTCCAAAAATTGAACATAAGGGTAAAAATTATTCCAGAGGAGCATAGGATTGATGTGTTCATAGGGACTTTAAAAGATAATATCCAACATGATGTTCGCCTTTGGGAA
>APFE030208265.1:244526-258983 GCA_000404065.3 Pinus taeda
CAAAACAACTTGCCTCTATAAACTTGGAAACCAATTCATTCATTTAATTTTTACCCTTTTCATGAATGAATCTTCTAGAAGAGTTACATAAGGGTAAAATTGTCATAAAAGTACCATAATTACATCAAAGAGAATCATCATTCACCTAAAAAATTCAAACTGAGTCAAATCTGCGTTTTCTGGGCTGTACAGTGCATTTCTGGGCAATTCTGCCTGACATGACGCGCCCCCTGCCTGACATGTCGCGCCCCTTTGGAGCCATGTTTGGGGCACTTTCAGGTGGTAAAATTGGGCAAGAGTAGGCTTTTTGGAAAGGTATGTGAGTCTACTTTCCAACCCAACTGGAATTTGTGGATTTGGAGTTCATTTGCCCTGTCAAAAATCAATTCTCCCAAGACAGCTTTTTGCAGTTCAAAAGCAATTCTGCCTGACATGTCGCGCCCCCCTGCCTGACATGTCGCGCTTTTTCAGGAGGCTTTTGAAGGCCTTCCCGGTGTCAGAATCGGGTGCAGGATAGCTCGTTGGAAAGGTCTTTGAGTCTAATTTCCAACCCAACTGGAATTTTTCAATTGGAAGTTGATTTGACCTGTCAACAATCAAATATCCCAAGACTGGTCAAAAAGTGCCAAATGAGGCTGCCTCAAGGAAGAGTGTTGTTGCAGTCAACTTTTGAATGCCTTCCTCAACCCCACATTTAGCTCATGATAGCTCATTGGAAATCTATTTGTGTCTAGTTATCATGTTACCCATCAAGAAAATCTTTTGGCCAACCACGCTAGGAGAAAACTTGATTTTCCCAAGGTCACTTCAGAGGTGTCTTTGATTCTCTTGAGGAAACGGTATTCTTGACATTTGTCTCAAACCATGCCACATGTGCAAAAAGTGAAGGAGGTTTTTCTTATTTGGCATGTTTTGGACAAAAACCTCTCTCATTTTTCCAAAATTAATCTTTGATTTCTCTGGAAAATTATTTGAGTGTGACTTGTCCTGATGTAAGGAATTTTGTCGAAATGGAGCGAAATGAAGGGGATAGGGGGCTTCTAAATTCTTGGGGAAATTTTTGGGAGTGGGGAGGGATGTTAGCAAGCAGGGGAAAGTGGAATCTCAGAGATTGAGAGAAGTGAAGGGGTCCAAAAGGGCAAAACACAGGCCCAACCTAGAAAATTGCCAAGTTGTAGCTAGAAACTAGCGTTTGTGCGAAAATGAGGAATTTGGGGAATCTGAGTGTTGGGAAGTGCTTGATAAGGTACATTTAGGATAGGGGAAGGTGTATGAACATCAGGAAACAATTTTTGCCATTGATTTGACCGTCCAAGAGAAATTGCCTTCAAAACCCTAGGAGAGGGAAATGAACCTTGCCTAGGCACAACTGAAGCATGGATAAGCTGTAAAATGACACTATGGAACTTGACATGATGATGACAACCCTTTGAATGATAATAGGCCCAGCTGAATAGTGACATAGGTTGGCATTTGGGCAATTTTCAAAAGAGTGAGAGCAAACCCTAGACCCAATGCCTAGTGACCAAATTTTGCTTGAAGACTCACTGAAATGACAAAATTTGACCTTGACACTTCAAAATCACTTTGTAAGAGCACATTTGATCACTGGAGGAAGGCTGGAAAGACTGACACTAACATGAAGTACATTGTTCTATTACATTTTATATCTACTTGATGTGCACTATTATGACATCGGTAAATTGAAAATGGAAGGTGACATGACTGCTTAACTGGATTATTCGATGACAAGTATCTAACCAGCACCATAATGTGGTCCATATTACGGTGTTGACCTTATTTTTTTTAGAAGGGGTGGAGAAATTTCCCACTGTGTGATATTCAAGCTTGGAATCGTGGGAGGGTAGTGATGAATATTCTCCCCTAGACATGTGATGATTATTTCTAGTTTCCTACTAGGGAAGTTAGGTAAATATAGATTACGCTTCTACAATCTTGGTTTTATCAGTGGTCTGAGATTTGTATAGTTGATGCCATAGTGTATTGAAGCAGAGGATGGATATGATGGGAGCAGAAGTAAGTTAGGAAGGATATGATGTTATAGGTTAGTTAGAGACTCTAGATGGGAAGTGGTATCCTTGCTTGACTTACTTATTTGGACTATTGTTTCTCTCTCTCTCTATTTTTTTATGACTTATTATCATACTACTTCCATGTTACTTGTATTCATTGACCTAACCTTGGAATATATTTTTCTGAAGGAGGGGTGTATGTAATACCTTCCCTAATCCTATTATCTCACATAATCTTATTAGCCTACCTGCTGAGTGATTGAATTTGTGTGCTTAATTCCAATAAGTATTATTAATATAAGTACATTGTATATATATGACCCAAATCTCACACAAATACACTAGTATTTTAAAGCTTAAAATGTTAGATGATTAAATGAATGATTAAGCTTGATTAATGGCTAATGTTGATTAGTGTTTAACTAACCTTAAAATATTAGCTTATAATTATTAATATATATTGGTATATACTTATTAGTATTAATTTATTATATTATTGTGAATTTGTAATTTTGCTGATAGGCCTTAATATTGGAACTTTATTATTATTTTATTAAATTATTATTTCATTTACCAAAGTTTAATAAGTTGTCTCCTCAAATTTATTTTAGAATTAAATGTTAATATTTCATTTCCCAAATTTTGACACGTTGTATGCTCAAATTTATTTCATAATTAAATATTAATATTTCATTTCACAAAGTTTGACAAGTTGTCTCCTCAAATTTATTTATGGATAACATAAAGGGGGGAAGCCAAGGTCATTAAACTAAAAGGGATGGGGAGTGTTTATGGCCTTAATGGTAGGTGGTTGAGGTGGATGAGCAGGGGAGACATAAACATAAGGAGGATGAGAGGAGAAGGGGAGGATATTTGGTCTTTATTTTTGACATTGAGAAAAGAATTGGAAGGGAAAGAAAGGGAAGGAGAACTGAGGAGATTCATTTTGGTTGTGAGATTTATTTTGGTTTCGATTTAAGAGCATTGGACTTTTTTTTGACACACTATGGTAGCTACTATTAGACTTGGGCTTGGAGTTTGTTTTTGCCCCAATAGACCCCCTTAATTTTTATTTTCAAAAATAAAGGTCCCTCATATAAAATTTGAAAATATCACCTTGCTTTGCATCTAGATTACTATCTTTTAGTGATTTTGTTTTTCTTTTTTTTCCATTTTTAATATTTCCATCATCTCAATCTCATCGAGAAATTTCCAACAATATGACTTTTTTCGAATTTTGACTCTCAGATAAAAATTTATGGTTATTAGAAGTTTTATATATTTTCACTAGTTTGATGAGATAGCATGACACATGGTAGCTCACGTGGCATGTTGATGGGACATGTTAATTGTATATATCTTATATGGAGAAAAAAAAATTATGTATTTCATCTCCACATCATCACCATGTGTCACTAAATACTTGACGCCATGTCACCATTAGCACCACATTAGCAAGTAGGTCATGCCACTCATTTCACATCGAGTTTATTTAGATCCTTGTAAGTCCCAACCCTCAGATATCCCTCATTTTGAATTTTCCCGACTTTGCATTTTCCCGACTACCAAATATCCTGATTTCTGACTTAATTATTAATTTTTTAAATTATTATCCATAGATCGAAGGTCGTTGATTCACATCCTGAGACTATAGGTATTTGGGTTCACTTTGGTATCCAGGAGGTCAAGGGTCAAGGGAACATGGTGCAAGTTCATTTGATTAATGTTTAAATGTCCTGACCCCCGACTTTGATGAGAACATTTACCATGTTTTTAATTATCATAAGGTTTGAGGTTTGATTTAAATAGTTTGGGGTCCACCTCATGAACCACATGTGGGTTCAACTTCACACTTCACGTACCTCATATGGTTGAGTTTGACCTTTTTTTTTTTTTAATTATATGTATCATAGGTTAAGACTTGTAATCATGCACTATATAATATGGGCTCCATTTCAAATTTATATCATACATTTAATTCATAAAACCTTATAAACAACAAATTCTTTTTTTCACCCATGTGATGTAGGGTTATTGTTTAACAAACCGACAAAATGCACAAATGAATCGCCAAAATGTACCTTTCAGTTTAGTAAGGTGTTGTTATAGGACCTTTAATTATGGAGGCCATATCTCGGGCTACAACGCACGAAATTAAGCCCAATATACCTCATTGGAAAGAGGAAATCAAGAAGAACAATATGCAAATATTTATTTTAACAAATATGCAATTTAAAAATCCTAAAAATTCAGCAAAAAAAAAGAGCTACATGATCTAGTCAAACCAATATTTTTGGGTTATTTTTGGAAATAGAACTTGATGCCAAAAAATTTGTTGCTTGTATCTCATCAGTATATTTCTTATCTATCAAAATTGCAACAACTAAAAAAAAATTGACTCGAATTTTGGAGTTTGTTGCTAATTTACAGGAATCAAGTTTTTCTTTGAATGATTAGTTTCAATTGTTTTAGATTTGGGTTTTGCTTTGAGTTTAAATATATTTTTAAAAGTAGTTTTGTCAATATTTTTGCAAAGTTTGTGGAAGGTTGTTACCACTTGGATTTTCAAGATTTATGGATTGAAATTATGGATGCGAAAATGGGATTAACGAGATCCCATGAAAGTAGAAAACAAATCTTCCTGAAGTTGTCATGAAATAGACTACTATTTTTTAATTGAATTGTATGATTATAAATAAAAGTATGTAGAAGAGAAAGAGGTTGGAAATTGTTGCACTTTAAGATATTGGTTTTGTAATTAGAATATTTTAGTCAATTTTTTGAAGACCACTCAGGTATTGATGTATCTCTAAATGTTGTGATTTGAGTACTGCATGATCTTTTAAATTTTTTAAATACATTGTTAGTATTTTCTCCTATTTTTTTCGTTTATCTCAATACATGTTGAATGTTATAATGTACTTCTATATTTTCTTATGAAAGGTTTAATCATATTGTATTGGTAATTGTTTTAATAACTTAGATTTATTATTAGTTTATTTTAAGTGAATTCAAATTCATTTTATGATAATCAAAAATATAGTCAGCAGTTTTGCTGTCATTTTCGAGATAGATAAGTTTTTATTTCATACAGTTTAAACAATTGTATGCAAATAAAATTTGGAAAAATATAAAAACTATAGAAATTGAAATAAATTTGCTACTGCTAATGAAATTGAACTGAAATCAAGAGACCCAAATTTCTTCTAGTTTTTGTCGTTGCTACAACACCTTCCAAAATTTCACTACATTCGAATTTTGGAGCCTACTTCATTGTCATATCAAGTGTCACCTCGGTTGTCAAGTGTCGTTTCATGTTTCTATATATGTTTAAGTGCTCTTGAATGTTCTCAAGTGTCGTCGCATTAATTAGAACATATCTAGATGCATTTTATGGTCATAACATCTTTTTTGTGGTAAAACGACACTTTTTGGTCGCAGTCGCACACACTTCACTCGTAACACTTGGGGAATGTGTATAAAGTGGTGTTTTGATGTATATTCAATGTTGATCAGGTTTTTCTAGGTTTTCTTGATGAGTTTTTATGTGTCGCACATGGTTTTATGACTAGAACCCATACTTCTCACCTCTTTCGCTATCATCTAGACTTAGACAAATTTTGGTTTCAAAGTGAACCCATAAATACCAAGATCGCACAAGCACACTTCGAAGCCTTGATGGGAAACCTTTCATTTTTCAAGAGTGTGCCTTGAACCCTCCAAGAGTGTGTTAGAAAATTATATATTACAAAGCAATGGAACACATAGAATATTGCAACAATATAAAAACAGAAAATGCATAAAACAAGACAGGCACAAATATGCGTGGTTTACCCAATTTGGGCTATGTCCATGGAGAAATAGCCAGTCCTTACTTTTATAATATTCAGCAAAATGAAGAGATACAACCTACAGTAGATCCTTTGTGACTCCCTCTTCACTCTCACACAATCTCCTCTCTCTTTCTCACTCAAAATACACATCTACATAGTTGCAATACAATTCCCTCATATATAGCAAGGGGTTTTCTTCTAGGGAAACAAACCCTAAATTAAACATAATTTCTACCATCATATTTTTTCCTAATGAATGGCCCATATTGACTACGAAATTACAACATTTTACAAGGCAATTTCACATCTATTTTTAGCTTCGAGGGCGCTGCCCCCAATCCCCCGCCAAGGGGGGGCTCCTAAAGATCATTGACGCCCCCCTAAACGCCCTTGCAGCACAAATAACGAGTGGCGTTGCCACCCCATTATGAATTAGGGTCCAATGTGGTGATACCTTTGAATAAAGAAGATAATCAGGCTCCACACCTAACAGAGCATAGAGTGCACTCCTCAAGCCTGATTCGCCTTCCTTGTTCCGAACTACGCCCTCTAAAATTGATTAATTCTTCCTAGATCACACTCCTTCGACTCAAACAATGGAACCCTCCTTGAGCGCACTCGCACGCCCTAAAGACCAGAAGCTCAATCCTTCATCCTTCCTCAATGTGCCATGCACACTCCTCAACTTCTTGAGTGTAATGGTGCACTCTTAAGGCACGAAGCCTTAGTCTTCAGCCTTCAAGTGTGTGCCCTGTGCCCTTCCTGAGGCCTCTTGATCGAATGAGCACACCCCAAAGGCATGAAACCTTAGCCTTAAGCCTTCGGGAGTGTGCCTTGTGCCCTCCCTCTCTATCTTGAGTGCACAATGCAGTTAGAAAGCCTGAAGCTTCCCCTTTGTGCTTAAAACTTGCGCCATGCACCTTTCCTTGACTAATTTATTCGTTTGGGTGCATGAACATGTGTTGAAGCCCCAAAGCCTCTCCTCTTCATCCCTTCAGCCTTTCAAAGTGCACCCTTACACCCTGTAGCCCCTTTGACCCCCTTTGAGTGCACCAAAAAGGACTAAACATAAAATATGCATGGATCATGGTAGAATAAGATTTTTTTACGTTGATAGTTGCTCATCATGAGTGGTTGCAGATAAAGGTATTCTAAAAACACCACAGTAATCACACACAATGAATATCGGGCAAGGAGAACAAGCAAAAGAAGTGTAGAAAGAACAAAAAACACACTTAAATATTGATCATCGAAGCACTCTAAAGACTCAAATATTGAATACCCTTTGTAGGGTGAAAGCGCCATGATGAGAAGAAAAATAAAGAATGAAGACAGCTAGCATCCATGTCACCACCGAATAAATTCCATGTCGTCAATCACTATTAGTCCCAGTCAACAAAATATTGACATGCCAAGTCTCATCACATGATGATATGGAAGTCATGATGTATTATTGTAATGATTGTAAATGACAAATAAGTGGAAGTCCAGGAGTCATATATGAACTAAAGAGTAATGGAATTCCAAAAGACATGTAATATCAAAAGTTATATGTAATTCCAAAATTCATTTTGAATTCCAAAGGTCGTATAAATCCAAAGGTCACAAGAAGTTAGAAATTCAAGAGTCATGAGGATGTGAAAGGTCATTTGTAAAGTTATAAATAGATCCTCATTTATCATGTAAAGGAATTTTAACCTTGGATTCTCCCACAAGGAATTAGAGAGACAGAGTTAGTACTTTTGGGGAGCACGTAGTGTCTATAATGCTCCACTATTGGAGCTAGTGGTGTTCATTGCATTTATGTATATTGGGAATTTTTCTTAATATTGAAGCCTTCCAGGCTAGCATGTTCTCACACATGGGTTGTGAATGTTTCTAATACTATTATTTGAATGTTTATGGTTCATGTTTATTTTCATTAGTACTAGATTATTCGAACTATTTCAGTTACTCTAGTGCTCCTTGTTGTAAATGTGTTGTTATGTTTATAATGATCATCGCATCCTTGTGAACTATTTCACTTGATGTTAGATGAGCCTTTCTCTTTCACATGTGTCTCCATTAGGGTAGTACTATTACTTATCTCTTAGAGGCTCACTTAATTTCCTCCCCGTAGTAGAATAACCTTGATACATCAGCAACTAAACATTTACAAGGCATATTGTCTTGCTCATTCGAAAAACAATTACGCATCTCTCTCGTGTTGACAGCTAAAACCAAGGAATATCTTTAAGTAAATGGCAGTGGAGCTATATTTTGGATGGGAATCCTACACTAAACGGTTTGAGGCCTAGTTGGGACCTTATATCAGGGAGATCCATTATATGTTGACGATATCCAGCATCATCAACATTTTGGCGCTAGAAAGAGGGTTGCCAGTTTTTTATGGTTGATCACTCCACACACCCTCATCATTATTCTTTCGGTCAAGGTAGAAACATTCCAAACACTACTTTAATTCCTGAAGTAGGAGGATATTCTCAAGTTGGCCCAAAACTAACTTGTGAAGTTACTTACAAGCAGATCCGAGCAATTTGATCTATAACCCGTTGGTTCATGAAGGCTATTGAATTCATTCCTAAAGTGGAGAATCTTCCACATTTTCCGAAGAAGAAAGATACAACTGGTACTAGTATCTTGGTTTCTACAGTGGAATATTTGGTTTTTTCCACTCTTGATGGGTTGGTAGAATCCGTAAACGATATTGAACATCAAGAATAACTTCCACCTCTTAATGAAGGATACGAAGACAATATAGTTGTTTTTTCTTATGACTTCTTCAATGGATTAGATGGTGAAGATTCCTCAGATTCTGATAAGGAGGAAGAACACAGAGACGAGAACATGGTAGACCAGGATTTGGATTGGATGGCCCAATTTCCTCTTTCTCTTCTGCTTAACTTACATAGGATGCTGAGACATCTAGAAAAGTTGTTATCAAAGTATGATTTGGATAAAAAGACAAGGTAGAAGATCATCTCAATTATTTTACATGCATTTATGATGATGGAGGTGAGTTATGATGATGTTGCCTACAATATTTTCCCTTATACATTTGAAGGTAGAGCGGCATCATGGTACCATAGTATGCCCGTCAATTCAATCCACACCTGGAGGGAGTTTAAAAAGATTTTTCTTGAGAATTTTGCGAACAACAAAACTCCCGCCATGCTACTCAAAGAGCTCAGAAGCATGAATGGGGGAAAAGGAGCAAGGATAAGAGTTTAATTAGAGATTCAACCACATATTGAATAAATTCCCCCCAGACACACAACCATATGATTTGATTACTATTGATTGCTACACAACTGCCTTTCCCACCAATATTTCCTAGTTCGTAAATAGAGCCGCAAAGGTGACATTGGCATTAAACTTCGCAGAAGCGATCATCGTTGAGAAGGACTTGCACATTATTGGGTTCATTACGAATGATGAGGAATCAAAAGACTCTAAAGAAACTAGTAGGAAGTCATAGCCTTCTTCTACTAAGGCTAAAGAGAATGAATCATCAGTCATCGAAACCTTATCCAAGATGGTGAAGACGCTCACTAATGAGATTTCAAAATTGAAGAAAAGATTAAGTGAGACTTCTACTAGAAGCAAGCCTCTTAATTCCTTCCATTTTTGAAGGAGCAATATTAATAGCAGCTAATCATCCCGCTAAGTCTACACAAAGCTCAAATATTGTGATGAACATAGAAATCATCAATATGGATAATTATTATTCGTTCCACCGAGAATATTACTCTAAAAAAGAATTCCCCCAGTGGAACCACAACATGAACTCTCTGGTTTCACACATTGTAGATACTGTTAGAGTCGGTCTAGTTATCCCTCCGTCAGAGATCAAAGCTATTTTTCATTTCATGTTTAGGTGTCCCATCCATTTTGATCAGTTGCATTTCGTTAGGCATGCCATAACTCTGATGGAGCGGTTTGTGTCACTCATTCCCCTCGTGCTTGGCACTGCTGGTTCAGGTCTATTCATTAAAATAAATCTTCAAAGGTCATTTACAATCATGTTTTAAATTTTTAGGTCTTAGGTCTAGGGTTGAGTCAATTTTGTCTTGAAAACTCTTAGAAGACCAGCAGGCCAGAGGGATGCCTTTGATAGATCATCGCTTCAATAATTTTCATCATTGTACGGCTGAATTAGGACTTCTCTTCAAAACTCTGTTTTGAAGATAAGTTGCCACCTCATTTTCGTAAAAATTGTCAAAAGTTTCAGTTCTTCAATTGTTCAAGTGCAGCCTTGGTATCCTTTGCCAAAGCATATCAGAGCTATCCCTGCAAAAAATTATCAGAGAAAATCATTATTTCAACCAATTTTAAAGCGGAAACCAAAAAGGTCAGAGCCTATTAATTTTGAAAAAGTGTCAACAACCAAACATAAGAAAATTGGTTTTGGGTTAAGCAAAAATCAACAAAGAGTCTATATGAAGATATTTCTCCTCATTTGCAACCCATTCCATATTCCAAGAGCAAAGAGCATTGTTCTAAGGAGATTTTGTGAGTTTGTGAGCAAATTGGGCCGTTTCCAAGGCGCGCGGTGCATCAGGAGCGTGCGGCACGTTGGGTGAGGCGCGCGGTGCATTGAAGTTTATGCCTAAACGTTTCCGAGAAACCACTCAAACACCTCTTCTCATGCATCAAATCATAGGTAGGTTTACATTCATGGCTTGTTCTTGCTTTTTGGATGGTTTATGTAAAGAAATTATGCTATATTTTCCATGAAAAACCAAGTGTAAAAACCCTCCTTGTTCATCAATTTGTTGTAAGGATTTAAATGCCAAGTTTGTTGTAGGGTTTTCAAAAATAACTGTTGCCAAGGTTTTCCTATTTCCTTTGTTTCCAATCCCCTATTTTCACCATCATTTTCCCCAATAATTCCTCATAAACCCCACACCATCCTCCCTAACAATCCTAATCCCTCCCTTCTATTATAAACATATAATCCCTACCTTATCCCAAAACCCTAAAATTTCAATATTTCCATGCCCCTCCCTTCCCTAAAGTCTTTGTTTTATTTCCATTTTCCCCATTTCCCTAAATGTTTCCCTTTTCCTAACAATTCCCTTGTCATTTGTGTCCCCTTGGTCACAGCATTTTGAGAAAAAGAAAAAAAAGGTCTACAGTCAATTTTGTACACAATTGTATATCAGCATATATATATTCCAGCTACCTTGTTTTTAAAGAACATGTCAGAGACCGAGTCAGTATATGAGCAGGAGTATGATAGTGACTCTACACTGGAGGTCAATGTGCCTAATGTGCCACGGAGGTATCACAAAGGTGGCAAAAGTGGACAGCATGTTAGGGAGGAGCCTACTTCTTTGGCTCAATTGCAAGCTTGCCCACTTGCAATGGATCGTTTTCGGCGCCAATCATGTTACCAATATTGTGAGATGATCTCACAAACTCAGCATCATCGGGAACTAGTCCGTCTATTTGTCCTTAACCTACAGGATGGTCATGTAAACCTTGCCGGAGTGGATTTCACCTTGTCACCCGACACTATTGCTCAGGCCACCGGGATACCGAATGTAGGGGAGGAATGGAGTAAATGCCAGATGTTGGACATGTATTACTATGAGCCATATATCAAGCCTGGATATATCAGACACTTGAGCGCAGCCTTTCCTTTCAGATTCCTTAAAGATGAGTTTGCACCGTTGATGAAACTCATCATTCGGTATTTCAGTTGTGAGGGCTGATTCTCGCGCCTCTATGCGTACCATGTCCGTTTGTTGATGCATTTCACATGGGTACGTATGATTAACATTCCATTTTTCATGTGTCGAAAAATAGAGAGGATGGTGCCTTTAGTACAGAGGAAGAGCCCGGCACATCAACACAGGAGCATATATCACTATGCATTGATCAAAATCATAGTGATGCATCAATTAGCATAGCAGGGTATTGCTTGGGAGGATTTCATCTCCCGTGATTACTTTTCCGCGCTACAGCCTCCTCCAGAGATAGTTCATGATGAGGGAGGGTTGTCACAGCAGTTTGACATTCCTGAGACCGAGCATGTTGATGCCCCAGTATATGTGACATATCAGAGAGGCCACAGGGCCTTATTTGCATCCGCACGACGAGTACTCTCTCCACCCGGGGTGGAAGGGGTCTCGTTGACATCATCAGCAGAGCGAGTATTATCTCCACATCATGTGGAAGGGGTCTCGCCTCCGTCTTCAGCACAGGTATATATTCAGGATAGGGGCAAGAGACCCATGATTGATGAGGGTCCTTCAGGAGGTCAGGATATGGGTATCATTGATGTTGATGCTAGCTCACCTAACTCGGAGCTCAAGGAGATCATCCGAGAGCAAAGGGTCGAGAATGAGTTGCTGCAAAAGAAATTGCAGATGGCTATATGGGTGATCAACTACTTGCAGCAGCGTAACAAACAGCTGGAAGATGAGCATGAACTTTATGAGTTGCGGAAGATTCGAGAAGACCGGGAATTGGCCCGTAGGAGACCCGGTGATTTGACACCTATTGATCGGGAATCAATGTTCATCCAGGTGAACACTCATTTGGAGAATTTGTTGGCGAAGGAAAACAGGGATAAATACATGCTTCACCACATGAAAACTCACTATTCGGCTCGCATGCATGTTTGCAAAGCGAGAATGAAGATCCTCAAGAGGCGTTTGAACAAAGCGCAAAAACAACGCAAAAGGCCTGATCCGCTTCAATTTTTGGCCGAGGCTTCATTAGTTGAACATGATACATGATGGAGGGTCTTCACTCCAAATTTGGGCAAATTTGGAGAAAATTTTGTCGTTTCAAAATTTTTGGCTTGCGAAACAGGTTTTTTGGCTCTATGCGTCGCGCTTAGCGCGCGACCCATAAGATGGGGAGGTCCAAATCACAAGTGGCTTATATTTTTGGATTTTTGATGATGAAATACACATGCTCAGCCATTGACAAGGCATTTCATCAAGTTTTGGGTGATCAAAAGCTCAAAAACATCATGAAAATCACCTTTCTGCCACTTTTTGCACCAGCAGGAAGTACTTCTGGGAGAATCCACTTTTGGAGGGTCAAATGGAGACCAAATTGGAAAATTCCACTTGGGTTGGAAAGTAGACATCCAGGGATTTCCAAAAAGCCAACCTGAGCTCTTGGATGCCGGGAAGTGCCCCACAAACAGGTGGAAAGGCGTGCGGCACATAGGGCTCAGGCGCGTGACGCACAGGGTTTTTTGGCACAATTTTCATCTTCAGCTCAGGAAATGCAGCCAGTTTGACCAGTTTTGCTTGTGGATGAAATTTTTGAGTTATCATGATGTAAATTGATGGTTGACATGTAAATTTGACTCACTTTTACCTATTCTAGATGATTCATTAAAAAAAAATAGTAAAAATTTAATGAATGAATCAGTTTCCGAGCATATAGGGGTAAGTTGTTTGACTACCCAGATTTCAGTTCCTTGTTTAGAATTAGTTCAAACAGCTCCTAGAATGATGAGATCGACCCCTAGAGGCAAGGAAAGGGTTAGGATGTCTATATGGATTGTGAATTTCTCAATCATTTTCAGAGTTGGAGAGGTTGGACTTCTTTGGAATAGCTTGGGACATATTGTACATATCTTATCTGCATTTTTGGCAAAGGAAAGACCAGGGTTTTGCAGCACTATTTGGGATCCATGTGGCTTTATGTGTTGATGGTGTGTTTCTCTAAGTACTTGTAAGTTGTGTATATGTATCATTTTCTCTATTGAATCCTCTGTAATTAAACAAATGAAGTGTTAAGGTAGAATCCATGAAGTTGCTATGCTCTGCCTTTAAACTTGTTTAATCTTCTATGTTTTCTTCAGTTTAAGGAGAATCCTTGAGACTCCCTTGCTCTCCTTAGCTCCTCACCAGTCTGATCTACTCATCTCACTTGCTTTAAGGCATCAATACAATCACCTATCTTGCCCCAAGTATACCTCTGCAAAAGCTGTGCCTCATCCCCACATCCAAAATTGCCCTTCCCTTGAATTCAACAAAATCTTTAAAAATCAATTCTAAACTCTTTGTATTTCATACCTAGCCTAAAATTAGTCATCAATTCGGTCATCTCGAGCCTCTTTTATTATCTTTACCGAGTTTGACCCGGAGAGAGCCCTCTCTCATCCTCGTAGGGCTAGCTATGAGGCTGAGCGTGGTTTGATGTGGCCTTGAGTCTCACCTTATTTCAGCCTAAGGTAGATTTGAGCGCTAACAATTGCTATAACCAGAAAATAGTAACAGGAACCAGACACCAATTCTGAACCCATAACACTATAGAAATAAACAGAAGTAGCTAAAACATATTTTGTGATATGCACACTACTTCAATATGTGAAACCTGTGTGCATACGCTTTTGTATTAAGGCAAACTTGCGTATACACTTCTTTGAATTGCCAAAATTGAGTGTATATGCGTGTTTGCAATGTCAAACCTACGTACTGTTGTGGGATTTTATCCCCGAAGGCTCTTGGGTGGAACCCTAGCAGATTGAAAGTTGTCTAAATCAAGAAACATGCACACACACAACCATTATGCTAGAAAAAGCTATTTCTAAGGTGAGAAGGACGTACCTCAGGTCCTAC
>APFE030208265.1:266435-284350 GCA_000404065.3 Pinus taeda
GCTGGAAAGGAAACTGACCAACAACTACTACTACCAACCAACCAACCCTTCACAATATCGCTTCGGGTGGTATTTATAAACAAAATATCAGGAAGACATCATTACAAGTGATCTTGATAGGCCTGCTTAGAACTCTTCAAAAATCTAAATGTTGTTGGAATTAAATGCAAGTAAATCATTTTGGTTGCGCTGGGGGCAGCTGAATCGGAACAGGTGACGAGGTGGCCCTTGGGGGCCAGATGCGGTGGTGCTGAAGTGAATGAGCTTCGGGGCTGCAGTTCAGCTTTGGTGCGAATTGAATGTGCAATTATTATGATTTGAGAGCTTTAAGTAGTTTCGCTCTCCTTCTGTGAATCTGCTGGAAGATATTCAATTTTCTCTTGCTTTGGGCCGCCGCTCAAGATATTCTCTGATACACTTTGCCGCTACATTGATGGTGTCCGCCGTCGACTGATACTCTTTGACACGCTTGATACCTGCTGATTTGATCTGATACACTTTAAACTCTGTGAATGATCTGATGTTGTCTTCAAATCGGATTCTTTAGCACGATTGGGCGATTTTCAGGCTTTTTCGGCGCGCAGTGGGCTAGGCAACCAGAAGATTCCCTGAAGATTCCTCGAAATGGCCTGTTTCCCGTAGCGATGCGGGAATAGCGCTTCGCGCTATTCGCGCATCGGAAACTGCCTCTGTTTCTTGATCTGGAGCTCCGAAGTGCGACTTTTCTCCCCGCGCGAAGATTTTTCAGCTTTTCTGGCTGCTGACGTAAGCATGGCGTCGGCTGTATGGCGGATGATGTCAGTTATGGGTCCCTGGTACAGCGCGACGTGGTGAGGTACTGGATGGACTGTGGTGAAGAGATTCCGATGTGATATCGTGATATCGCGTCGGCGGGGAAAGAGGGGCATCATTGGGTGCGCATTTGGCGCTTGCGACTGCCGATATGCGATATCGCGATATCGCATCGGCGGAGAGGAAAGGAGAACGGATTGGACACTCGGCGTTTGTGATCGCCGATCGCCGATATCACAATATCTCATCAGCGGGGGACGGATGGGCTATGTTTTGCATGAATGTGAGAGTGCGAGGTTGCGACGCGAAAACGGTTTTGAGGGGAAAAGGTAAGTAAGTGGGTGTGAAGGTCATATAAGGTTTCGGAAGGGGTCCGACTACCTCGGGGGAACTTTATACTTTGGAAGGAGTCCATCGTATTTGGGGGGTGGTTCGGGGGTCGGGGCTCTTGCTTAGTTTCTGATAAACTAAACAATTCCCGGGAATTGATATGGTTATTTTTCAACCAAGGGAGGGATATTACATAAGGGATTTTTACTTAATATTAATACGGGGACGGGAAACATAGGGAGCTACATAATAATGTTAGTGGTTAATATGGAGATGGTAAGAAAGCGCTAAGTTTGGGAGAACTTAGGCTGTTACAGGGGGTAGGACCATACTTCGGGAGAAGATATGGAACAACTTTGAGTAAAGCATATCTTTACTCAACCGGAGTGATGAAGATGATGAACTTAAGAGGTGTCAAGCAAATCTTGCCCTCTTTTGGGGATGTTAGTTAATGATCGGGGAAAACAGAGAAGGGGAGTTAGTTATACTTCATTTGAGCCTTTTTTGCTTACAGATCTTTGCTGATTATGTTCTGCGTGATATGATACCTGCAAACTTGGAACTGGTCAGCAATTCAAAAGCCTCAGAACTACCTACCCAGCCTACTTGCCTAGCATTTTTTCTTCTTTTGCTTGGGGGTGCACTTAGACTTGAAAACCCATCATACATTTTCTTTTGATGCTTTCCTATCTACATACTACCCTTATTTCTTCCGGAGCCCAGATTAAACTGTTGGACTCTTCTGTTTCTCTACCTATCTAAGAGTCTTCCAAGATTAAACTGTTTGGACAGACTTACAATCTCTATATTTTAAAACAGGAAATTTAAACCTAGGGAGACCAAGATTAAACTGTTTGGACCTCCCTTTAACTAAAGTAGCGATACCAGGAAAACTTTACAAATTTTGAAGGCAATTGAATGAACTTGAAGTAGCCTTCTTCATTTGGAGACTGCTTGAGAAAATATGGAGCATTGCAGCAAGCAAAGTACAACATATTTGGCCTGTGAAATGCCAATCATAAAAAATGAATACCTGTTGCAGCAGGAGCTAACAGTGGCTCCACTCGGGGATGGCTTCTCCTTGCGGGAAGTCAAGAACAGCAGGCCAGAACGCCTTGATTTTTAGTTTCTTGCTGTCCTCTGCAAAATTTATTTCCTCCGACCGCTTTATTCCTTCTACCTACCTACCCTAACCAGCAACTGTTTTGCCGTTAGGTAAAATCAAATAACCAGTGCAGCCATTTAAGCAACTGTGAAACGAGATAATCTTGCTCACTGATCATTTCTGAACGCAAAAGCATCGTCCGGGCATGTGCTTTTACAACCAAAATTGTGGCCTCCATCACTTGCCACTGAAGCTTACGGTCTTCACTGAGAAAATATGTTAGCAAAATTTTGTTAAGCCAAAGTTCCATGTAATCTGCGATTGGATCAATGAACTTACCCTGTGAGAGAACTTCCTCTGCTTCGTTTGAATCTTCAATAGAATCATGCAGAGTCTGTGAATCAGCAGGTGGCGGCATCTTCTCCTGAGTTGAGGACGGGAGACTTTGGCGTGATTTAGGATCTTCCGGGTCGAGGGGAGCAGCTGCATCTTCGGTAATGAGCCTAGCAGATGATCCTTCTGTCTTTCCCTTGGATCCCAGATCACACAGAATCCTCAGGTCCTCAGGAAACAGTGTTCCCTCCTGAATATGGGCATGTAGGCTTAGGTATGATTCTGGCTCTTCGGGCTGGAAGGATCAGTTACATCATCGGTAATGACCCTAGCCGTTGATCCTTCTATCTTTACCTTGGAACCTAGATCATACTCAAACTGTAATTCAGGAGACAACACTATTTCCCGTTGAACTGGAGGAGGAAGATTTTGGCAAAACTCTTGAGGGTTGCGAAAATCATAAGCCTGAATTTGAGCTCCCAAGAGTTCAATTTCATTCTCATATTTTTGCGCAACAAACTCAAGGAACAATTTATTTCGGCTGCCAGGTATTGTTGACAATACCTTTCTGAAAAATCTATCATCGAGCTCAAACTCTGATAAACTTTCTCTGCATTTTTCTAAAGCTTCTTCTATCGGAAGTTCTTCCCAAGATTCGGTCATTCTCTTTTGTTGTTAATACATGGGACACTTGGCTGTAACATTTGGTTCGTTCCTCAGTGGAGCCTTTGATTGAAATTGAAGTGGAGTCGCCAGGTGGATGTCTGGACTCTGAAGTGCCTGATCTCTGTCCACCATCAAAGATCAGAACTAAACATGAAAAGCCTTCAAAAATAGGAGCAATTCCTCCATTTGGGTTCAAAGATGAACATTGTGTTTGAATCCCCAATGGTGCGTGCAGATACAGGTCGACCGAGGATTTTACAAGTCGGTTTCTTCCACTATAGAGCTGCAGATTGATTGCATTGATTTATCTGAGGAGGTCCCCAGTATGGTCGCCATTATGTTATCACTCATGTTGTCCCTATGCTCCTATTAGGGATACAACCGAGGTAACCACAAACCAATCTTCTGATTGCAGGTTCTAGCCCACCTGCAATCGGAGAGGGCTCTCTCCTTTAGATTCAACCTTAGTTGATGATTTTAGGCTAGCTTTCTGAATTCAAGGGAATGTTGACTGTGATTGGAAGGAAGGTAGGATTCTCGAGTAAAGAGGCACAGTAAAGTGTTATAAGTTTTGAACCATTGGGCATGGAGTCACAGATTGAGGCATGCGAGCGTTTTCTTGGTCACAAGGGGATACGGAGCGGGATAGCCACGTAGGATACAATACTCAGGCTGCTGAAAGTACGGAATGAATCAGGGATGAAAAGCAAAGGAGAATCATTTCATCATGCTGACAAAGAGGAGAAGTGGATGAGTGGGATCCCGGAGCAGTTAAGAATTCCTAAGACATGCACTCATATGTGAAAGAAACAACGTAAACCAGAGCATTTAAGAATTCAAGCTCATAACTGTTTCTGAAGAAAACATTGAAAAACGCAGAAATTGAACTTAAGGTGTAATGAAACAAATCTTAAGCTATTCTTTTTTCCTGCAATTTAGAAAGGTGGAAAGGTGGTAAAAAACATAAAATTAAATAGAGGAGAGGAACACTTATTGGATCATGTAGAAGCACAGGAATTCCGTGATCATTCCTTGGCCAAGAGAAAACATCAAGTAGTTTCACAATCCATGCTTTCAGCAATTTTTGATTATGGAAATTATAACAATTATAGTGCGAGTCTCTGCTCAAAGAAAATGTTGGAAAGAAGACTGGCCAACAACTACTACCACCTAACCAACCCCTCACAACATTTCTCAAGGTGGTATTTATAAGCAAAATATCGAAAAGACATCATTACAAGTGACCTCGACAGGTCTGCTTAGAGAACTCTTCAAAAATCTAAGTGTTGCTGGAATTAAATGCAACTAAATCTTTTTGGTTGCGCTGGGGGCAGTTGGATCGGAATAGGTGATGAGCTGGCCCTTGGGGGCCAGATGCGGTGTTGCTGAAGTGATTGTGCTTCGGGAACTGCAGTTCGGCTCTGGTGTTAATTAAATGTGCAATAATTACGATTTGAGAGCTTCAAGTAGTTTCGCCCTCTTTCTATGAATCTGCTGGAAGATATTAAACTTTATCCTGCTTCGGGCCGTTGCTCAAGATATTCGTTGATACTCTTTTCCACTACATTGATGGCTCCCGCCGTCGACTGATACTCTTTGACACGCTTGATGCCTAATGATTTGATCTGATACACTTTAAAATCTGTGATTGATCTTCTGTTGTCTTTAAACCAGACCCTTTTAG
Source organism: Pinus taeda (assembly GCA_000404065.3). NCBI lineage: Eukaryota > Viridiplantae > Streptophyta > Pinopsida > Pinales > Pinaceae > Pinus > Pinus taeda. The sequence goes on from APFE030208265.1 coordinate 271,346, forward strand.
GCACGATCAGGTGATTTTCGGGCTTTCCGGCACGCAATGGGCTAAGAAATCAGAAGATTCCCCGAAGATTCCTCGAAATGGCCTATTTCCTGTAGCGATGTGCGATTAGCGCTTCGCGCTAATCGCGCATCAAAAATCGCCTCTGTTTCTTGATCTGGAGCTCCGAAGTGCGATTTTTCTTCCTACGCAAATTTTCGGCTTTCTGGCTGCTGACGTTAGCATGACGTCGACTGTGTGACGGATGGCGTCAGCTGTGGTGGGTCCCTGGTACAGAGCGACGTGGTGAGGTGCTGATACTGGAGGTAATGTGATGAAGAAACTCCAATGCGATCTTAATATCGCATCGGCGAGGAATGGAGGGTGCTTGAGTTGGACACTCGGCGCTTGCGACCGCCGATCGGCGATATCGCAATATCGCGTCAGCGGGGAACGGGGGTTGTTGACCTGCATGGAGATGAAAGTGCGATTTTGCGATGTGATCAGGCTTTAAGGTTATATAGAGTGTAAGTTTTGGGAGGAAAAAGCAAGTAAGTGGGTGTGAAGGGCATTTGAGGTTTCGGAAGGGGTCTGATACCCTCAGAGGGATTTTATACTTTGGAAGGAGTCCATTGTATCTTGGAGGTGGTTTTGGAGGTCAAGGGTTCTTGCTGAGTTTTAGATAAATTGAGCAATTCCCGAGAGTACTTATGGTTACTTTTCAACCAGGGGGAGGGATATTACGTAGGGGGATTTTACTTAATATTAATAAGGGGATGGGAAGAATAGGGAGCTAAATAATAATGTTAGTGGTTAATATGGAGATGGTAAGAAAGCGCTAAGTTCAGGAGAGCTTAGGCTGTTACAAGGGGGTAGGACCATACTTTAGGAGAAAATATGGAACAACTTTGAATAAAGCAGATCTTTACCCAAGCTAGTGTTATGAAGATGAGGGAACTTAAGAGGTGTCAAGCAGATCTTGACCTCTTTTGGGGAAGTTAGTTAATGATTGGGGAGAACAGAGAAGGGGAGTCAGCTATACCTCTTTTGAGCTTCTTGCGTACAAATCTTTGTTGATGTGTCCTGAATGATATGACACCTAAAAACCTGGAACTGGTCAGCAATTTAGGATTCAATAACCTCAGAAATACCTACCCAGCCTACTTACCTAGCATTTTTTCTTCTTTTATTTGTGGGTGCACTTAGACTTGCAAACCCGTCATTCATTTTTCCTTTGATTCTTTCCTATCTACATACTACCCTTATTTCTTCTAGAGCCCAGATTAAGTTGTTAAGCTCCTCTGCTTCTCTACCTATCTAAGAATATTCCAAGATTAAACTGTTTGGACAGATTTACGATCTCTATATTCTAAAACAGGAAATTTAAACCTAGGGAGACCAAGATTAAACTGTTTGGACCTCCCTTTAACTGAAAAACGGCAATACCAGGATAACTTTACAAAATTTGAAGGCAATTGGATGAACTTGAAGTAGCCTTCTTCACTTGGAGACTGCTAAGCAAATATGGAGCATTACAACAAGCAAAGTACGACATATTTGGCCTGTAAAATGCCAATCATGAAAAAAGAATAACCTGATACAGTAGGAAGCTAACAGTGGCTCCACTCGGGATGGCTTCTCCTTGTGAGAAGTCAAGAACAGCAGGTCAGAACACCTTTTTTTTTAGTTTCTTGTTGTCTCGTGCAAAACTGTAAAGCACCGCCTACTTTCTTCCATGTGCTTTCAGTATTATAAACTCTAAAAAAGACAAAAACTAATATATACAAATATGTACAAACCAAGTACCATCTGCCCTTTCAAGCATGAGGACCATTGTAGTGTTTCAACATCCGGCCATTGATCGGGCCCTCTTCCGCTGTGTTGTTATCAAGAGATTTGAGAAAGTAGGTGTTATTGCCTTGCACAGCGCTGATAACGTATGGACCTTTCCACAAAAAATCAAATTTTGCATGTTTGCCCTCGTCTTCTCTTCTTGCATCCCATCTTAGAACTTTGCTGCCTACCCAAAAATCCTCTGCTTTAGTTCTCTTATCGAACATTTTCTTGAGTTTTTCTTGTAGACCCTCAGCTCTATTGAAAACTTCTTCTCTGGTTTGCTAAAGGTGAATGGTCTGATTAATTCTTCTTTGCATGTCGTTTGGTTCAGCCTGAAGTTCTTGCAACAGTTTGATAGTAGGTATGCCTAGAGATGAAGGAAACTCGGCTTCCATGCCATACACAAGTTCATAGGGGCTCATCCTGATGGATTTTTTGGTGGACAGTCGGTCTGCCCATAGGGCATTGGTGAGCCTTTTGTGCCAGTTCTTTTTGTTCTCTTCTAGCATCTTCTTTATGATATTGATGAGGCTCTTATTGGAAGACTCGGCCAGGCCATTACCTTGTGGGTAGTAGGCTTTGGAGTGACCTAAGGTAATGTGGTATTTGTGGCAAAAGTTAATGATTTTCTTAGATTTGAAAGCAGCAGCGTTGTCGATAATGATTTTCTCCGGGCAGCCAAATCTAGACAGGATGTTGCTTCCAATGAATTGGATAATGGTGGAGTCATTGGCTTGCCTACACGGGATGGCTTCAGTCCATTTGGTGAAATATTCGGTGGTTGTTAAAATCCATTTGTGCTGGCCTGAGGAGGAGGGATGAATTTCTCCAACGAAGTCAAGACCCCATTGTTGAAAAGGTTTCTCGGTTGAAATGGGCTTTAGGGGAAGAGGCAATAGCTTTCTTTTTCCTTCAAAGATTTGGCATTTGTGGCATGAGGCAGTAAATATTTTCACATCTGCAAACAAAGAAGGCCAATAATAACCAACTCGTAACATCTTGTCCACCGTAGATTTCGAATATAAGTTTCCTCCGCAGTCACCTGCATGAAATTCTCTCATGACGCTGTTAGTTTCATCTATAGTTAAACATTTAAACTAAATGCCTTCATAATTTTTCCAAAACAATGCACCATCTATGACACAGAAGTTTGATGATTTCATTCGTAAAAATCTTTTCTTAGTTCTGGACAATCCTAGGGGAGCACATAGGTTTAACAATACAAAGCAAATATCGGAATACCAAGGGGACTGTGTGAAGGTATCACTGATCTGTGGAGTCGCCAGCTCCGCTTCATCGTCTAGCTGATTAATGTCTAGTGCTTGGAAGTTTGTTTCGGCCATTAGCTTGGCTAGCCCTTGTCCTTTTACGAGCTTGGTGGGTTTTATCTCAATGTTGTATTCAAGGATGCTAGCAATCCATTTGCCTCTTCTGCCTTCCAATCCTTCTTGAGTTAGTATATCCTTTACAACAGCATTAGGGACATATGCGATCACATGGGAGTAGAGGATGTAAATTCTGAAGTCTTTGATGGCTTTTACCAGGGCGTAGGGATTCTTTTCCATGATTTGAAATTTTAGGGGCACGTCTCTCAATGCTCGACTGAAGAAAGCTATTGGTTTCTCATTGCCCTGATCATCTTTCTGCAGAAGGACTACGACTATGGTATGTTGTGATGTGAAAGAAAAAATGATAAAGTCTCTGTCAAATTGAGGACTGGTAAGGACAAGTGTTTGAGTCAGGGCTGTTTTTATACTCTCGAAAGCTTGCTTGGCCTCAAGGGACCATCTCACCTTGGCGTCCTTTTTTAGCATGTTGCTCAATAGCCTTATTAGCTCGGCTAAATTGGGGATAAATCTCCTCAAGAAGTTGATTTTTCTGAGGAATCCTTATAATTATTTCGTGTTTCTTGGGTAAGGGATTTGGAGGATAGCCTGAATTCTTTCTGGGTCGATTCTGATCCCATCTTTTGATATTATATCCCCTAATAACCTGCCTTCCTCCAGGGAAAACAGGGACTTCTTAGGGTTCAAGGAAATGCCTTATTTCCTACATGTGATGAAAATTTGCCTTAAGTGCTTAAGGTGTTGTAGGTCGGATTTGGAAAATGGGGTCAGGTCATCCAATTAAACCACAAGGAAATTGTGTATCTCCTTAGCGAACGTGATATCCATTGCCCTTTGAAAGGTGGCGCCGACATTTTTTAGCCCAAATGGTATTTTAACATACTTGAACATTCCCTAGGGTGTGGTAAAAGTTGTTTTGTCCTGATCATCTGGGTGAACAAGGATTCGGTTAAATCCTGAGAATCCATCTAATAGAGAGATCCTAGAGGAACCCACTACTCTCTGCAAGATGTGGTCCATTTTGGGTAACGGGTAGTGGTCTTTTAGAGAGACTTGGTTTAGATTTCTCAAGTCTACACACAGTCTTATCTCTCCTGTTTTCTTTCTGGTGGAAACTAAGTTAGACACCCATTCCGAGAATCTAATGGGCACGATGATACCCGCTTCAAACATTCTTTTTAATTCTTTTTCAATCATAGGGAGAAGCATGGGGTTGATTCTTTTGAGTTTTTGTTTGAACGGTTTCTGATTCAGTCTTAGGGGAATGGTATGCTGGATTATTGAAGTGTCATAGGACTTCAAGTCCTCATAGCTCCAGGCAAATACATCTTGAAATTCTTTGAACAGATCCACATATTTTGGTTTTTGGTCACGAGGCAGATTTTTAGAAAGTTTAATCATTCTGGGATGTTCTACTATTCCTATGTTGTATTCTTCGGCATCCAAGGGTTCCATATTTGGTTTTCTAGCCACATTGTTGTCATCAAACATGTCTTCTAATGGGGTAAGGCCAACAGGAAGAACATTTCCTTTTAGGTCAATAAACTCTTCTTTTACTTCGGCTGCCTTAGGTGAACAAAACTGTTTCAGTTGCCCTATGTTCGTACTGTCAAAAATAGTTGGGCTAAGTATTTGTTCAGCCATGGTGGCTATTAGGGTCAGGCAATCTTCTTCTGCTAACTGTTGTGATTCCGCTATAGCATCCATGTCAATGTTTGTGCTAGAGAATTCATCTTCCAGAGTCAAAAAATTGTTAATCTGGGCATCATCTTGGAATACCTACCAACTCTCGACATTGTTAGGAATTGACGGTCTGTGTTTTACTTCTGCGCTGAAGCGGTGACTTGGTCCAAAGGGAAGCCTACATGTGCTAGCGAAGGTAGCTAGGCTATGGGCATGAATATTATGATCTCGTGCGATTTTGGCCAACTCAAAATCACTGAAGGTGCTAAGCAATTCACTGGCAGCGGCTCTGTAAGCTCTCATTCTACTATCATTAGCGATGAAGTTGCCCTTTATCTGTTGTATGATGAGGTCTGAATCACCCAGGATGGAAATTGTGGTAGCTCCCAGGGTTTTGAGCAGCTTGAGACCTAAGAGGAGGGCTTCATACTCTGCCATATTGTTTGTACATCTAAAATTGAGTCTATAGGCATGGCCTTGTGCATGATTCTCGTAAGTATTATAAATCCACACTCCAGCCCCTACTCCTAACTTGTTAACTGCACCATCAAATTCTAAATACCATGAGACTTATTGTCCAAGGCGTGTATTGGGGATTCGAGTGGTATGCGGAGCGGATGAGCTGGCGACTTCTGTTTCAGGATTTTCTTCTTGTCCTGTGCTGGTTTCCCTGGCTGTTGAGACAGTTTCATGCGAATTGGCAACTGATATCTCATTGGCATTGGTTTCTTGCTCTAGGGATAATGGTTTGTCAGAAGTTGGAGGGCTTGTATTATCTTTAAACAAAATAAAGGAATCCATATCAGAATGGATTGAGTATATTGGAAAATTTTGGGGTTTCTCCTCACTACTTACCACATACTTCATTAATGTGTCCCTATAAAGTCTCTTTGGTTGCCCAAAGACAGATATGGTGGCGTAAGAGAGGTCGAGTTGAAGGGATCCTTGCAATTTTGCTCCCCATGATCTGGATAGCAGCATGCCATACTTCGTGGGGATGTCAGCAACTACTACGTCCATTAAGATTGTCTTGTTGGGAAACTGGACTAGGGATACGCAAATATCTTTGATTAGGCCTAGACATTTGACCTGACTTGAATCAAACGAATACAGATATTTATAGGGTTGGGTGACATTGAGATTCAACTTTTCCATTATTGCTTTGGGCATGAGGTTATGTGAGGCGCCTGAGTCAAACATAGCATTATGCAGTATCTTATCATGTATGTGCAGGTTGATATAGAAAGGCGGAACAAGACCGTATGTTGTTTTTCTTTCAACCTATGGCCCGAACAGTAGTTTAGGGGTGTCAACTAGAATGTTTACATCATCCCTAACTTCCAGCAATTGAATTGATTTTTGAATTTGTTGTCTATATACGTCATGCTTAGCCAGTTCTGAGAGGGGAATGGAGATTTTAAGTTTTCCAATTTCGGTTTCTACACTAAATGGTTTTTCTATTGGGTTCCGGGTATTGACAGTGGTGAACTTTTATTTTTTAGGTGTACTCTCTGTATTCTCTTTTGGAGCATTCGTATCACGGTGTATGACCGTCTGTGGTATCTTCGTTCTGGGAAAATTTTCGGGAATGCTCTTTAGATCTTTTTCCGGATGGGGAGTGGGCAGGGGCTGCCCCATAGAACCATGTGTATCTGTTACATCTTTCATAATAACTTGTTGAAAATTTGGGCCATGGCTGTCAGTTGTTTGACAGTTGGTGCTCTTCGCTTTAGCTTTGTTGGGCTGTTTGCTATCTCTTGCTTTGCTAGGTGGAAAAACATCGACAGTCCGTGTTCTTAGTTTGTATTTCTTATGAACTTCGTATATAGTAGTATCATAACCTTGTTTAAAGTCAAAGGACTCACCCAATTTGGTGCGGAATTGTTCTAAATTAAGGTATGGTCGGTTTTCTTCCGTGAGGAAGGAATGCTGTTCGTTTTCTGAATCAACCAGGTTCATTAGGATCCTGTCTGTGGGATCAGTAGATGTAGATGCCTCAGCATAGTTTTCTTGAAAAGGAGGTCTAATGTCGTGATCCTGACTGGCCCTTCCTACATTCAGATTTAGTGTTTTTCTGAAGTTTGGGTTCCTCATGGCATTGGGCTGTTGACTTTCCCACGAATTTTTCCTCTCCACATTGTCTAATCTATCTCCCAGCCTGTTCATGGAACTGACGACCGCATCAAGCTTTTGCTCGAAAGATGAGGGTTCTTCTTTGAAAGTGGTTTTTCTCTCGGATCTAGTTCTGTTTCTTTTAGCGATTAGGTTTGCTTCCACGCTTACTGCAGCGTCTTGCATTTCTGCGAGGCTTTGAGGGGTTCTTTCCCTTAATTGATACGCCATCTCGGCATCAAAGCCATCCAGCAATTTGTATAAAGCAAGGTCCGGTGGAGGTCTTAAATTTGGTGGTATCGCGTTGTAAACATTGTTAAATCTGGCACAGTAATCTAGAACAGCTTCCCCAGGTCCTCTCTTGATAGACTCATATTCGGATAGTATGTGCAGGGGGTCCTTCCTTTTCTCCCATCTGTTAATGAAGGTTTGGTATAAGGCTTCCGGGTTTAGTATTGAATTAGGTGAAAGTGCCCTAAACTAGGTTCTGACATCACCAGTCAGACTTTGAACAAAGATCTTCATTCTTACGCTATCATCATCTATCTCTTAACTCTCGAAATAATCCTGCATTTTCTTTGTATGTTGTAGGGCGGTGCAAGAGGTTGTGCCATCGAAGTAAGTGATTTTTGATTGGTAATCCTGAGGCATTGCCCTGGGATTAGCAGGTAATTGTAATGGTGCATATCTAGCCATGATGAAGGGGATGAGTGGAACACCTAAGGCGAGGGGGATTACAGGAATAACAAGGGAAGAAGGAGTAGTCGAAGTGGTAGGGATATGGGATAGAGGTGTGGTGGAGCTACTTAGAGAAGGGGGTGATGAGCCAGGGGAGCTCGGGGTGGACCGGAATAGAACTTTGACAGGGGTTGGTACAACAATTGGCTGAACTGTTTCAGGACTAACAGGGGTCTGGCAATCTTTTTGTTTTTGTTTCCTGACGACCTTAGGAATTAAATTAGGATTTTCGACGATTGGCAGGTTATTTGGATCAGGATTTGATCGTGTATTACATGTCTGTTTCTTAGGAGCCAGCTTTAAATACAGCTTTGAAAATCTTCTAATAAATATGCAACCACAGGTCAGTCGATCCTTTCACAAGACGGCTTCTTCCTCTGTAAGGTTGCAGACTGGTTTCATTGATTTATCTGAGGAGGTCCCCAGCGGAGTCACCATTATGTTATCACTCAGGTTGTCCCTAGGCTCCTAATAGGGATACGGCCAAGGTAACCACAAACCAATCTTCTGATTGCAAGTTCTAGCCCACCTGCAATCGGAGATGGCTCTCTCCTTTCGATTCAACCTTACTTGATGATTTTCGGCTCGCTTTCTGACTTCAAGGGAGTGTTGATTGTGATTGGAAAGAAGGTAGGATTCTTGAACAAAGAGGCACGGTATGGTGTGATAAGTTTCGAACCATTGGGCATGGAGTCACAGATTGAGGCTTGCTAGTGTTTTCTTGGTCACAAGGGGATACGGAGTGGGATAGCCACACAAGATACAATTTTCTGTCTGCTGAAAGTACGGAGTGAACATCAGGAATGAAAGGCAAAGGAGAATCATTTCATCATGCTGACAAAGGGGATAAATGGATGAATGGGATCCAGGAGCAGTTAATAATTCCTAAGACATGCACTCATATGTGAAAGAAACAGCATAAACCAGATCATTTAAGAGTACAAGCTCATAACTGTTTCTGAAGAAAACATTGAAAAGCGCAGAAATTGAACTTAAGGTGTAATGAAACAAATCTTAAGCTATTATTTTTTCCTGCAATTTAGAAAGTCGGAAAGGTGGTAAAAAACATAAAATTGAATAGAGGAGAGGAACACTTATTGGATCATGTAGAAGCACAGGAATTCCGTGATCATTCCTTGGCAAAGAGAAAACATCAAGTAGTTTTGCAATCCATGCTTTCAGCAATCTTTGATTATGGAAATTATGACAGTTACAGTGCGAGTCTTTGCTCGGAGAAAATGCTGGAAAGAAGACTGACCAACAACTACTACCAACCAACCAACCCCTCACAACATTGCTCAGGGTGGTATTTATAAGAAAAATATCAGACAGACATCATTACAAGTGACCTTGACAGGTCTGCTTAGAACTCTTCAAAAATCCAAGTGTTGCTGGAATTAAATGCAAGTAAATCTTTTTGGCTGCGCTGGGGGCAGCTGGATCGGAATAGGTCACGAGGTGGCCCTTGGGGACTAGATGGGGTGCTGCTGGAGTGATTGTGTTTCGGGGACTGCAGTTCGGCTCTGGTGTGAATTAAATGTGCAATAATTACGATTTGAGAGCTTTAAGTAGTTTTGCCCTCTGTTTCTTGATCTGGAGCTCCGAAGTGCGATTTTTCTTCCTGCGTGAAGTTTCGGATTTCTCGCCGCTGATGTCAGCATGATGTCAGCTGTATGGCGGATGACATCAGCTGTGGTGGGTCCCTGGTACAGAGCGACGTGGTGAGATATTGGAGGTAATGTGATGAAGAAACTCCAATGCGATATCGCGATATCGCGTCGGCGGGGAACGGGGGTGCTTGGGTTGGACACTCGGCGCTTGCGACTGCTGATCGGCGATATTGCAATATCGCATCAGCGGGGAACGGAGGGGTGAATGAGTTGGACACTCGGCGCTTGCGACCGCCGATCGGCGATATCACAATATCGCATCGGTGGAGACGGATGGGTGATGACCTGCATGGAGATGAAAGTGCGATGTTGCGATGCAATTCAGGCTTTAAGGTTCTATAGAGTGTAAGTTTTGGGAGGAAAGAGCAAGTAAGTGGGTGTGAAGGGCATTTGAGGTTTCGGAAGGGGTCCGATTTTCCTCAAAGGGATTTTATACTTTGGAAGGAGTCTATTGTATCTGGGAGGTGGTTTTGGAGGTCAAGGGTTCTTGCTAAGTTTCAGATAAACTGAGCAATTCCTGGGAGTACTTATGGTTGTTTTTCAACCAGGGGGAGGGATATTACATAGGGGGATTTTACTTAATATTAATAAGGGGATGGGAAGAATAGGGAGCTAAATAATAATGTCAGTGGTTAATATGGAGATTGGTAAGAAAGCGCTAAGTTCGGGAGAGCTTAAGCTGTTACAAGGGGGTAGGACCATACTTTAGGAGAAAATATGGAACAACTTTGAGTAAAGCAGATCTTTACTCAAACCAGTGTTATGAAGATGATGGAACTTAAGAGGTGTCAACTAGATCTTGACCTCTTTTGGGGAAGTTAGTTAATGATTGGGGAGAATAGAGAAGGGGAGTCAGTTATACCTCTTTTGAGCTTCTTGCATACAAATCCTTGCTGATTATGTCTTGAATGATATGACACCTGAAAACCTGGAACTGGTCAGTAATTTAACAACCTCAAAACTACCTACCCAGCCTACTTACCTAGCATTTTTTCTTCTTTTGTTTGGGGGTGCACTTGGACTTGCAAACCCGTCATTCATTTTTCTTTTGATGCTTTCCTATCTACATACTACCCTTATTTCTTCCAGAGCCCAGATTAAGCTGTTGGGCTCCTCTGCTTCTCTACCTATCTAAGAATCTGCCAAGATTAAACTGTTTGGACAGATTTACAATCTCTACATTCTAAAACAGGAAATTTAAACCTAGGGAGACCAAGATTAAACTGTTTGGACCTCCCTTTAACTGAAAAAAAATAGCGATACCGGGATAACTTTACAAAATTTGAAGGCAATTTGAATGAACTTGAAGTAGCCTTCTTCACTTGGAGACTGTTAAGCAAATATGGAGCATTGCAGCAAGTAAAGTACGACATATTTGGCCTGTAAAATGTCAATCATGAAAAATGAACAACCTGCTGCAGCAGGAAGCTAGTAGTGGCTCCACTCGGGGATGGCTTCTCCTTGTGAGAAGTCAAGAACAGCAGGCCAGAATGCCTTGGTTTTTAGTTTCTTGCTGTCTTCTGCAAAACTTGTTTTCCCGGCCACTTTATTCTTTCTACCTGCCTACCCTAACCAGCAGTTACTTTGCCATTAGGTGAAATCAAACAACCAGTGCAGCCATTTAAGCAACTGTGAAATGAGATGAACTTGCTGACTGATAGTTTCTGAACGTAAAAGCATCATTCGGGTATATGCTTTTATAACCAAAATTGTGGAATCTACCACTTGTTGTTGAAGTATGTGGTCTTCACTGAGAAAACACGTTAACAAAATTGGGTTAAGCCGAAGTTCCATGTAGTCTGCAATGGGGTGAATAAACTTACCCTGTGAGAGAACTTCTTCTGATTCTTCTTGGTCAGACGGAGCGGCTGCGTCCTCGGTGGTAAGCCTGGCAGTCGACCGTTCTGTCTCTCTCTTGTCAATAGAATCATGTAGAGTTTGTAAATCAACAGGTAGCAGCATCTCCTCCTGAGTTGGGGACAGGAGACTTCGGCATGATTCAGGGTCTTCTTGGTCAGATGGAGTGGCTGCATCTTTGGTAATGATCCTAGCAGCTAATCCTTCTGTTTTTGCCTTGAAAATTGAATCATACAGAACCTGCAGGTCCTCAGGCAACAGTGCTTCCTCCTGAAGAGGGGAAGGGAGACTTCGGCATGATTCCGGGTTCTTTGGGTCAGACGAAGTAGCTGCATCTTTGGTAATGAGCCTAGCAGCTGATCCTTCTGTCTTTCCCTTGGCACCCAGATCATACTCAAACTGTAATTCAGGAGATAGCACTATTTCCTTGTGAACTGAGGGAGGAAGATTTTGGTAAAACTCTTGAGGGTTGCGGAAATCATAAGACTGTCTCTGAGCTCCCGAGAGTTGAATTTCATTCTCATATTTTTCAACAACCAACTCAAGGAAAAGTTTGTTCCGGCCGCCTGGTATTTTTGACAATACCGCTCTGAAAAATTCTTCATTAAGCTCAAATTGTGATAAACTTTTTCTGCATTCATCTAAAGCTTCATCAAATGGAAGTTCCTCCCAGGATTCGGTTATTCTCTCTTATTGTTAATACATGGAGCACTTGACTGTAACATTTGGTTCGTTCCTCAGTAGAGCCGTTGAATGAAATTGAAATGGAGTTGCCAGGTGGATGCCTAGACTCTGAAGCGCCTAATCTCTGTCCACCATCAAAGATCAGAACTAAGCGTGACAAACTTTGAAGAATAGGAGCCCTTTCTCCAGTGGGGTTTAAAGATGAGCAAAGCGCTTGAATCCCTAGTGGAGTACACAAATACAGGTCGACCGAGGCTTTTAAAAGTCAGTTTCTTCCTCTGTAGGGTTGCAGACTGGTTGCATTGATTTATCTGAGGAGGTCCCCAGTGGAGTCGCCATTATGTTATCACTCAGGTTGTCCCTAGGCTCCTAATAGGGATACGGCTGAGGTAACCACAAACCAATCTTCTGATTGCGGTTTAGCTCCACCTCAGTCGGAGAGGCTCTCTCCTTTATTAAACCTTAGTTGATGATTTTAGGCTAAGTTTTCTGATTCAAGGGAGTGTGATTGTGAATTGGAACAGAAAGGTAGGTCTCGAACAAAAGGGCACGGTAAGGTGGGATAAGTTTCGAACCATTGGGCATGGAGTCACAGATTGAGGCTTGCGAGCATTTTCTTGGTCACAAGGGGATACAGAGTGGGATAGCCACACAGGATACAATTTTCTGTCTGCTGAAAGTACGGAGTGAACATCAGGGATGAAAGGCAAAGGAGAATCATTTCAACATGATGACAAAGGGGAGAAATGGATGAATGGGATCTAGGAGAAGTTAAGAATTCCTAAGACATGCACTCATATGTGAAAGAAACAGCGTAAACCAGATCATTTAAGAGTACAAGCTCATAACTGTTTCTGAAGAAAACATTGAAAAGCGCAGAAATTGAACTTAAGGTGTAATGAAACAAATCTTAAGCTATTCTTTTTTCCTGCAACTTAAAAAGGCAGAAAGGTGCTAAAAAACATAAAATTAAATAGAGGAGAGGAACACTTATTGGATCATGTAGAAGCACAGGAATTCTGTGATCATTCCTTGGCCAAGAGAAAACATCAAGTAGTTTCGCAATCCATGCTTTCAGCAATCTTTGATTATGGAAATTATGA